>WBNH01007674.1:77375-153379 GCA_013401255.1 Urocolius indicus | reverse complement strand
GAGGAGCTGCCTCCATGGCAGGCCCCATGCCAGAGCAGTTTGTGAAGAACCACAGCCCATGGGAAGGACTCACACTGGAGAAGTTCATGAAGGACTGTCTCCCAGGGGAAGTGTGAGGAGGCCTCCCCCTGGGAAGAAGCAGCTGCAAAGTCCATCTGTAATGAACTGATTGCATCCCCCATCACCCGTCCCCTGCACCACTGAGGGGGAAGGAAGGAGAGTCCTGGGCAGAGGGAGGGGGTGGGGGGAGGTGTTTTAAGATTTGGTTTTGTTTCTTATCTCCCTGTTCCGATTGTTCATTAATAAATCAAACCTTTTCCTCCCTAAGTTGAGTCTGTTTTGCCCGTGACACTAATTGCTGACTGATCTCCCTGTCCTTACCTTGACTCACAAACCTGTTTCTATTTCTCTCTCCCCTGTCCAGTTTAGGAGGAGGAGTGATAGTATGACTTGGTGGGGACCTGGCACCAGCCAGGGTTAAACCACAACAGCAATCATATGTAAATTGAATAATCATAGAATGGCAGGGTTGGAAGGGACCTTTGGAGATCATCAAGTCCAACCCCCCTGCAGAAGCAGGTTCAGCTAGATCAGGTCACACAGGAACATGTCCAGGCGGGTCTTGAAGACCTCTGAGGAAGGAGCCTCCACAACCCCTCTGGGCAGCCTGTGCCAGGGCTCCCTCACCCTCACAGTGGAATAGTTTTGTCTTATACTTAAATGGAACTTTTTCTGTTCCAGCTTCATCCCATCACCCCTTGTCCTGGTGCAAGATACTATAGAAAAAAGGGATGCTCCATTAATGCCAAACAACTAATATTTCAAGGTGATTTCTCTTTGTGTCAAACCCAGGGATTCTGAAACACCCTTTAAAAAGGCCTGTGAGACAATAATCTCACCAATACCAAGGCAGAAGTACAAAAAAAGACAACAAGTCATGGTAAGAAAACATATTCCTCAAGTAAAGATGTCCAATGACGTGACTCAAAACTTCCCAAACCCTCCTTCAGCCAGTTTTGCCATCTCACAGGCCACAGTTTCTCTTCCAGAGGGTGAAACCACAATCACACAACCCCAGCAAGCTCAAACACCAACTGGAGACAGAAGTGCCAAGAAGTGTGCCCACTCATTCCTGTGCCCCTCCAGACTTCACAGCGAAATGCTTCCACAGGCCCAATGGCTGGAAGCTGCTTCAAGGAGCCCCAGCCCCTACTAGGGCCAAATATCTCAAACTTCATGTCTGTTATCGGTCTCTTTTCCTCCCCAACAGCCTCTGTGCTCATCAGCCACAAACCTGGCTCACAAATAGAATACTACTGACAACTTAAACAATTCAGTGTCGCTCTGCTAGAGGGAAAGGCAGCTCAAAGAAGCACCAGCCCCCCATCTGAGCCATTCAGGCTCTCCTCTACCAGAGCTCCTGCAGCAGGAGGCAGCTCAGGCTGTTATTGTAGTCAAAGAGGCCATCAAGCCTTTATTAAAAAGGGCTCATTTGCTTTGCTGCTCTTGAAACCATCAGAATATTTAATTGAGGAAAAAAACCCTGGGCCATCAAACCTTCTGGCCTTGTGTGTTCACTTGTACGCTTGTAACAGCTCCTACAAATGCCAGTGTAGCTAACTGCAGACACTCAAAAAACCCAAACTGAGTGAAAACAATTTAAGCCTGTCCTAGTTATGGACTAGGCAAAAAACCCAGTGCTTCTGAGGTCATTCTTCATTTGTGCTTCAGCTTCCAGCCCACTTTTTACAGCTTCTAGGTCTCCTCTGCTACAGCAGAACAGGATGCTTCCTGCAGGCTCAGATGTGAAGAAACAGGACTTGAGGGGGGAAAACCAAAAAGCACCTTTATCCAAACTTCTGCTTTCGCATTTAGCCAACCAAAAAAATCACTGAAGAGCACAGCTGTATGTCAAAAGTAACTCACTTCACACGGCCCACGGAAGATTTCTCTTCTGCAGCCTAGTCCTTTTGTTTTCAAGCCAACCAGATCTCCTCTTCCCCCAACCAGCCTGTTTCACTTTCACATACATACATGGACCTTCCTCCAAGGAAACAACAGAAACCACTTTCTGTTTCACTGTCAGCTTTTCTTACTGCTCTGCTCTGGCAGCATTTCACATCACTTACAGACCCAACTGAAAAAATGTTCAGACTGAACTTCAAGCGACCACTGTTGCTCTAAACTGACAAAGAACACAAGAGCAGTCCCACATGTAACCCATTCCCCCTCAACCCTGAATGAGCTTTACGAAAAGCACAGGTATCTTCACACATATCAGCATCTGTAAATCCTATAACCCAGTTAACACCTTCTCTCTAGCAAAGCCACCAGGACAGGTTAGCAAGACCTTTTAGGAAAGTTTTACATCGAGGACAAGCTTTTTCCAGACCTAGAAAACTACATTCTGCTTTTGAAATCAAAATCCATGCTTATCCAAGCCAACAAGCTGCTCACAAGTGTTCCTGCAGCCACCGAGACATTTCAGTGCCACTGGCAGAGCTCTCAGAACAGAAATCTGACTGGATTTCCCTCCAGAATCACAAATGCCTCTGGCCAACCAGGTTAAGATCTGCAGGAGGAGAGACAACCAGTATCTTACTGGAGCTTCTTTCCATATTGTTAGATTACAAGAGAGAATGAAGGAAGAGATTTATCCATGTGCACAGCCAGAACCCAGAACAAGGGATCTTGGGCATCACCAACCCCAAACAGCTTTTCCCACACAAATAAAGGGTGAAAATGAGTATCCTAATTGCTTGGATTTGGCCATGAGGAAGTAAAAAATTACTTCAGTAAAGGATGTAAAAAAGTACTTCAGCAAGCCTCATCTGCTTTTTTTCCCCCACGACTGCAACCAAACCAGCAAACCTACAGCAGATACCTGCAGGCAGGATGCACACAGCCTGGCTCCACTTCAGAATACATCTGTACAGCAGACAAAACACACAGGCCAAGTGTCCAGAATTACTTGGTTACATGCTTGTGAGGTGACATGGAAGAAGTCAAACAGTAGAAATCTAAGTTTTCCTAAGGCTGCCTCTGTTCTCTACTGCCAGTGTCAGTCACTGACTAGGACAGAGCTTGCAATTCCACTGATATGTTTTTATTACAGTCGCTGAAGAGGAAAAGGACTGGCACCATATTTTTTTCCCCACCTTATGGCTGCAATAATTCTATAAGAATAACCATAGAGGAGACAGAACGCCTCTCCCTGCCTGCTCTGAGCTCCAGGGACCCCCAGACCCAACCTTGCCCCTCCCGAGGGCAGGACCCCCTCCTGCCCATCACCTTGCCTGGCAGCGGGGCAGACTGCCCCACACGGCTGCACATGGGCAGTAAAGGCACAAAGCACCACGGCAGCGACACACAAACCCGTGTCTGACAGCTCCCAGCTTCATCCCGAACCCTCACCCCGCCTGACGAGCGCCGCGAGCCCCACACCCGCTCTCACCACGCGCGCTTTCAGGGACCAGACGGCGCAAATAGAGACTCTATTTGATATCTCAAGAGAGATGCCGAGAGCCGCGGCCGCTGTGCCAGCTCCCGTCTGCCCGCGGCCTCTCCGCGCTGTGCCCAAGGGCCCGCCGCCGAGCGACCCTCACCCCCCAGAGACATCTTCGAGGCTTTCACCTCCTTCCCTCGCCGGCGGGGGCCTCCGGGCCGCGCCGCCGGGCCCTGCTGGATTTCCGTGCCTGTGCCTGGCGGCCCCGGCCCCAGGCATCTGCCCCAGCCCCGGCCCCATCCCCAGCCCTGAGCCCCAGCCCCGGCGCCGGTCCCAGCCCCTGCCTCATCCCCGGGCACCAGCCCCAAGCCTCAGCCCCAGCCCCAGTCCCATCCCCATCCCAAGCCCCAGCCGCAGAGCCCCGGTCCCGGGCACCTGCCCCAGCCCCAGCCCCAGTCCCAGCCTCGGCCCCGGCTCCAGCCCCAGCCCCACTCCCGGGCACCTGCCGCTCCAGCCGCGCTGCCCACTGCGCCACGCGCGCCTCCATCCTCGAGCGGCCGGAAGCGGAAGCAGAAGCAGCGCCGGCGGAAGTGACGGACGCGGCCGGAAAGGGAGAAGCTGGCGAGCGGCGGGAGCGCCCCCGCGCGGCCGGGAGGGCGCCGCGCGCGTGACGTCACGGCGCAGGGCGCCAGCGGCCATGGCGGGAGGCGCCGGGCCCGGGGAGGCTGGAGGCCTGTGTCGCCATCCGCAGCCATCGCGCTCCCGCCCGGCTGAACGGCGGCCTCCCCGCCTCCAGCCGCAGCCCCGGATGCAGCCCTGAGCCCCCGGCCTCTCAGAACCGCGGCGCGGGAGGGGCTGGGGCGGGATCGTCAGCGCTGATTCCATCCCCGCCCCAGCCGCTCCCACGGCAGCGCGCCAGAGGGTTTAAACCTCCCGCGAGGGAGCTTCCAGCGCCCTCCCTGCGCCGCCCGGGCCAGGGCTCCCTCACCTCAGCCCCGAAACGATTCTTCCTGATGTTTAAATGCAACTCGCTGTGTTGCGGCTTCTTTCTCTCCCCCCTTGTCCTGCCACCGGCCACCAACGGGAACAAAAGCGCTGCCCCAAGCTCCTGCCAGTGCAGCGGGTAGATGTTTGTAACTACTGCATAAGAGGGAAAACCAACAAGCCCCAGCCCCAGCGGTGGCACTTGTGACCCCACAGCTCACAAGCACCAGGGGAGGGTGGTGGGGAAGGTTCCCTCAGAGCCATGAGCTCGGCCCAGAGCTGCTGGTGTGGAGTCAGCAATGGGCCAACTGGCTGTTCTCTGTAACACATCAGGGGGCACCCTTATTAAAACCTGGATGCAGAACAAAAAGGGAAAAAGCCCAGGAGCAGCTCGTTACTCCAGAGCGCAAACTCCCACCAGCCAAACACTTGCTCTGAAGGAGTCACAGCAGGACACGGCAAAAGCTGTGCACTTCCAGCGACAGAAACAAAAACCCACTGAACCACTGATGTACCAGTTGATGAGAAGATTCACACAAACAGTGAGAAGGCAAGATCGGTCCAGAAAGGTCACTTTATTGGAAAAACCTGAAACGGACTTCAAAGCTGCAGCCCTCCTCCCACAGCTGTGGTTTCAACGGGCCCCGTTACCTTTCCCAGACCCATTACAGACAAGAGCTGCGGTACAAACGTTAAAAGTGCAAATATCCTGAACTTCACACCCACTTCCATGACCTGGCAGGAAACACAAACGCTTCACAGCTCACAAGAGAATTCGTTCACAGCACTTGGGGGGAGTTCGAAACCGGCTCCCCTCTTGGCATTACCCCATAGGGTAAACAAAACACATCACTCAAAGAGGAGAGGCCGGTGCAGAATATCAGAGAAAGGTAAGGGGTGAGGTTCCTTCAAATTTCTTTTATTGCAGTAAAACCTCTAAAAGGCAGAGCTGTACAAAAAAAAAAAAGAGTCTAAACAGCATTATTTAAGAATAACAGCACCTTCTGCTGCATTTGTTCTTATTTAAAAGTCTATTTCCCAAAAAATACATTCCTAAATATACAAACTATACAATCTGGTCACTGTAATGCTGGTTTCTGTGATGATAGATAGCTTTTAACCCTACAGATCTCCAAAAACATCCACGTACTGACAAAAGCTCTAATATACAAACGCCTCGGTACCTTCATAATACCTCATAAATAACTTCAAACACCCCAAACTGCAGCTGTGGAATTGTCCAGAAAGCAAATACTTTACGGTGGTCACACGTCGTCGGCGGAGAGCGTCGGGATGTTTATCCTGGGCCGTGTGAAAAATGCCATTTTCTCTCTTAAATTAAAACAAGACGATCAGTTGTTAACGCAACAGGAGATTTTTGCCAGAGGTGTCCATCATCCACGTTAAAATGTATCCCCCCAGCTGTCACCACAACCTCTCGCCACCCACACACCTCTAATCATAGAATGGCAGGGTTGGAAGAGATCATCTAGTCCAACCCCCCTGCAGAAGCAGGTTCAGCTAGATCAGGTCACACAGGAACATGTCCAGGCTGGTCTTGAAGACCTCCAAGGAAGGAGACTCCACAACCCCTCTGGGTAGCCTGTGCCAGGGCTCCCTCACCCTCACACAGTGGAATAGTTTTGTCTTATACTTAAATGGAACTTTTTGTGTTCCAGCTTCATCTCATCACCCCTTGTCCTGGTGCAAGATACTATAGAAAAAAGGGATGCTCCAACCTCCTGACATCCACCCTTTAGATATTTATGTGCCCCACACAAGGCGTCCTTGCAGTTCAACTCACAGCACTACTACTTCTCCAAAGACCAGCTTTTCCCTCCTCAGCATCTCAGTCATCCACACACAAGTCAGGGCAGCGCTCAGTGTTTTTCCTCCCCCTCCCCAGTGTAATTACCTGAACGACTGTACTTCCAGAGGCTCCTTCCGGCTCTGCCCTCGCAGCCTGTGCACATCCTTGGCAGCGGCTCTCAGCATTTTATCTGCCTTGAGCTCACACTTGTGTTCTGTTTTTTCCACCTAAAAGAATAATGGAAAAGGAGTTGTTTGTGTTTCTAAGAGGAAACGTTTTATCCCAACTCATCTCCAAGTGCAGCAGTGTTTCAGCTGCAGGTGTAAGGGGACTGGAGGCTGCATGAGGCACTGAAGCTGAACTGCAGGCTTGTCAGGTAACTATTCTAACAAAGAGCTTTTTGTAAGGTAAAAAGAGCTTTATTTTTTTGGTAAGAATGATGCTATCTGCACTTTCTCTTCATCTGCACGATGTGTTTTTTTTAAGCCAGCAGATCAGCTCATGCAAGAAGGTGGCAACTCGTGTTCCAGCCGTGCCCCAAAGAGCACCTTGTACCAGCTCGCTCCTACACCTGTGCTGCCATCATAATTAACTTCTGCCTGCTGTTCACAGAGGTGCCTCAATGAATCACACGAGTTGAGAAGGAGCCCTATACGCGAGGCAGAGTGTGATGTGAGGTGCTACTCATGACAGACCACACCTGCTACGGACTGGGAGGCTGCACTCTCCAGAACAGTGACATTGCAATGAAAGACAAGTTGCATAAAAGCAAATAAAATTGGTTACAGAAACGTTTGTTGAAATTCTTGGTAATTAGCTGTCTCCTTTCCATCAGTCCACCCTTCATAAGCAGATAGATATAATTAACCTCCTAAAGCCAGGCATTCTGCTATCCTCTGACATTTCACATGCATAAGGTTCCTATTGTAAAGCCAAGTGTCATCCATGTAACAAGTTTAATGCCGATGCTATTTCTCTTAAGAGAAGTAAGAGACATAACTGCAGTCTTCCTAACCCTCCTGTCTGTGGGAAGGCAGCCACAGGCTGCAGCTTGCACACGCCACACCTGACAACAGCCAGACACTCGAGGGCTGCAGCGTTCACTATCAATCACACGAGTGACTGTAGCCCTAAGGGCTTCATTTCCTGACTGTGCAAAGCCCCCCATTTCTCAAACACGTTGAATCAAATCCCAAGGCAGGTGTCACTCACTCGTTTTTCCACCAGCCTCAGCAGCAATCGAAATCTCTCATCATCCTTCACCCACTGTGGCAACTCTTTTTCACCCTGACTTTGAGCTTGTTCCAGCTGTTCCTTCAGTTCCCTCAGCACGGAGATCTCCTGAACCAGCCGGTCGTGCCAGGTTTTGGAGGCTTGCAGGTCCAGCTCCAGGTCCAGTGAAGTGCGGATCAGGCGCTCTGTGCCGAAGGACTTGACTGAAGGCTGGAAAAGAAAAGGCACGTGAACACTGTGCTGAGAGCTGTCCTGACCACTCTCTCATGAAGGGCCAAACATCTCTACAGGTGCTGCTTTCTAATCTGTCTCAAGACAGAAAGCGCAAACTTCGGCAAGTCTTACTGCTAAGCCTTCTGCTTTCAGTGTTTCTACTAAATTCCTTCCTTGGCAGCTTCTCCAAATCAGACAAATCATGCTTGTGCACCTTGCTCCTCACTTCAATGAGTTGTCTTCAGCTGAATCCACAACGCAGCAGAAAAACCTGGGTTTGGTTTTTCTTCCAGTAACGTATTCTGTTGCCTTCTGCTAGTTTCATACACAACCTGCCTCAGGAAAACCATCTCCTTAGGAGCTCAGCATCAGCACCTCAGGTGGATTTCAGGGATTGCCATCACAGTGGGCACAGGGGTTCATTGTGTAACACAGAGTCACTGCAACAGGGTCACCTGATCGTCTGAGACATCATTCTCCTCCCCCTCTTCCCCAGCTCCTCACATTTGTTGTAAGCACTGAATCTCACAACAATACACATTTATTATAATTTCTTAGCAATCTCACAGCAGTAAACACAGCAAAACTGTTTGTTCTGCTTGCACAAAATGGAAAATACCAGGAACCATCTTCCTAAATTGATTGTTCTAAGGGAGTTCCAACTTGAACACTCCTGTTATACTCTGACATAGCAAAGAGCAGTAGCCTTGAGACACTTCTCATACGCCAAGCAAAGGTTGTGAATGAAAGCACATGGCAACTGATTTATGTTTTGCAAATTCTTCCTTTCAGACAGTTTTCCTTTTTCTTTCTTTTTCCCCAAGTGTCTGTGCTAGAGGAAAAACAGAGTGGTGATGTTTTTACCCGTTTCACTCTGACACTCCGTCTCTCCATGGCGTTGCGAACGAAGGGGGGCTTCTTGGATAGTGTGGAACTGTCACTGTCACTTCGATTCAGCTGAAAGGGAAAGTGAAACCCACACATTCCTCGTGAAAGAAACACAAGGAGTGCATACACACATTACTAGCAAGAGCAGAGTTCTGGAAGTGGTTATAAGCAGTGAGGTAAGCAGAACTATGGAGTTGTGTCAAAAGCTAGAGTGGACACCTGCCATCCTGAGCTGTGTGCACAACATGCATCCATTTGGCACAGCCAGATCCTGCCACAAGCCTTGAACTCGGTTCCTTTTGGGAACAGACTGCATGGGAAGAGAGACACTAAGTGTATAATATGGGACTCTACCCCACCGCCCTTCTCCTAAGTAACTAGACAGAGCAGAGCAGCCTAGAAAAATAAGCTTTAAGTAATTACCTCCTCCTCCCCCTCTTTTCTAGTATCTGTAAAACATAGGACTATTTTATTAGAGATTTCTCTCTTCTCCAGTCACCAGTATTTTAAGCTTGTGGTGCAAGAGGTAGGTTTACCTGTAAGCTATCCCCAGGGGTTTTTCAACTTAAGAGTTGTCATGTCACACACATAGAGCCCGCCTTCTTTTGTGATTGTCTCTAGACCCTTAAAAAGGAGCTCAGCTCAAATAGTGTTTAATTCCCTTCTCACGTTCCTTCTCAAAGTCGGGGGTGAACAGGAGTGTGGGATCTGCATGTGCTGGGCCGGGGTACCTCTGCCAGCTGAGCACAGGTAACTCCTGCAAATTCAATAAGGTTTGTTTCTGTGGAAGCACGTGCTTCCACATTGGAAAGAACCTGCACATCAAATCTGGCTCAGCTGTAGTAAGAGCCTGCCCACTGAGGACAGGTCATGCCTTGATAACACGCAGTGCTTGCCTGTTTGCCAATTATGTTTAAAACATGAGTTATTTATAGTTTAGGGTGACCCTCAATCTGGGAAATAATTGTGAACAAACATTCCAAAGCAGTGGAAGTGACATCCTGACCCAGCACACAGCCTGTTCAGCTACCTTCACACAAAGAACACTGGAGACATTTCAAGCTTCCACATTGTTTTGTATGCCATTGTCAGCTACTCACCTTTCCATTTGCTGTCAAGCTTTCACATTCACATCATCTAAAGTCAGGTGGACACAGCTAACTCTCTTCAACTTAGCACAGAACAGCCTTAAAGCAGCAGGAAAGGATTTGATATACAGCTTTTTCATCACTGTTTTACAGCAGCCTTTCCAGGTTAGTGTGGGCACCTGAATATGCTGCATGTACCACGAATGTAGGTGCATACTTGATACATTTGTGCTTAATACTATTAATTCCAAGGAAAGACACTGTCTGGGAGGTGAGGACTGAGCAACTTGGAAGCGAAAGGGGGAGAGAGGAAAGCGGCATTGTGTCTCTTGGAAAGTTCAGGCTAAGGGAGCATCAATAGCATGCATTCATTAAGAAAAGCCAGCAGTTGGAGCCTCAGGCCTGCCTTTTCCTTACCCGACACACGTACTGACTTTGTGGTCCTGGGGAAAATGTCTTGGAGCGGATGATGGTGCTACCTCTGACAAACTGCGCCTGCGGTGGATTCGCTGCTCTTTTGTCTTTGGGACGAACCACAGTGGAAGCCTGTGCGAGGCTCTCTGTGTTTGTCTCTTTATCCACCTGAAAGACAGATACTGCAGTGTAAATGGCAGCTTGCCATCTTACCCACAACACGTAGCCGGGGCTGTCTGACAGCCACCTGCGAGACATCTCCGCTTTCAGTCCCGGGGGGCATCGCATTCAGAGGCAAGGATTCTTTAGCTCTTTTAAGGCAGGGTGTCCTGACACTTCCCTCTTTGAACTCAGGAGCTGCTACATTAACTGCGTGGCTCCCTAAGGGCTCTGCATCCATCGATTGCTGTACAACACGATCGATTCCAACGGGCTTTGCCTGTTGATCCAGTACATCGGTGCGACCTGGCAGTCTCACACATGACAGAGATGTGCTTCTAAAGACCATTCCCTAGCCTGCTGTGCATCTGCAGCAAAGATCCAAATCGCTGTATGTACATGCACAGGGAGCACCTGTACAGCACACATCTGTTAGACTGCTGCTACATTCAGAATCAAACGTCAAAACCACGGGCACATTAATGGAAAGAGTTTTCATGAGCAGCAAAAAGAAGGAACGAAATGATGCTGAGGGACAAAAGGGTCACGTAGAGTTCTGTAGAAAGATTTCAGGCAGTTAAACATTTAAACATCAATGATGAACTTGCAAATACCTGCTGTAGCCTTGCTCAGCCCAACAGCAACCCAGTCAGCTGAGCAATGGGAAGCTTAACTCATCTTTCTGTTCAAAAGGCCTCTGACTTTACCTTCTCTGCTGTTTCCATGTGCAGCTGGGAATTCAGGCTTTCTTCTGTTTCCCACAGCAATTTTCCAGCACAGAATTCTTCCTCCTCCTCCTCCGCTTCGTTTTCACTGATCTCATCCTGTTCTTCCTGATCAGGAACCTCGTCGTCTCGCCTGGTAAGAACAGCTTTGTTATTGAACTGACCTACTGTGGAAAATACTCTGGTGCTGCAGCAGAAGTTACCTCTTGGACAGAAACATGTCCCCCAAGGCAGCCAGTTGTACCGGGCATACCCTCTAGCGACTGACATCACACAAACACAGGCTTATAAGGGAATAATTGAAACTGGAGTGAAGCTGCAGCAGAAGGCAACCATTACTGACAAAAACTTCATACTGATCTTGCTTCTAAAGAAGCCAGCTGAGGTTTCTGCCCTGTGGTCTGAATTTAAAGTGAACGCATCTTAAGGGGACCTCTTAGTTTCATCTTAGTTTAAGAAGTGAGGCTAAAGCATTAACATCCTTTTCAGCTCCTTTGAACTCACAGTTGGCTTCTCCATCACATGCACTGGTCAGGCTTGCTTTTTATTGAAAATGTTGGGCTTCATTAATAAAACCTGAAACAGTAGCCAAAATGAATATTCAAGCCAAGCCTTGTGCCATGCAGTGGAGCTTTCATGGAAGTCCATAGAAAACTGTACAAACAGCAAAATTAGCATCATGCTATTGACTACATTCAGTGTTTAGTAGCTTTGTTCCCATTTCCCAACCAGAACCCTCAGAACAGAAGAAACAGAATTTTTCACCACAACATTAAGAGAATGAAGAAGCCTCCCACTGCTCCATATCATCTGCTTTTTTCTCTGCACGTGAATATCAAAATACTCTGATCATCTCCCCATGCTAAAGAACAGTGGGATGCCACCTACCAGCTCTCTCCACTAGTTAAAGTGCTTCTGCTTTCCTCCAGTTTCTTCTCCACCGCCTCCAGTTCAACAGCTGTCTGCTCTAAGAGTGCAGAGACTGAGTCCTGAGGAGAGCAAGAAGCCTCTTGTGAAGATGTGTCTCTTGCAAACTGCAAAATGCCCAGCCCTTCTGTCAGAACAGCCCCAATCAGCTTTCCTCTGGTGACAGGAGAGACTTGTAGTCTCTACACCTGCATTGCTCAAGCAGCCTATTGCACACAGAGTGCTCAGTCAAGCCTGTGTGAGCATACCTGGCCCACCTCCCCCAGCTACACGAGCATCTGCACGTGTGCAGCTATAGGTTGAGCAATATTGCATGCCATGCACATGCAAAGTCTGTATCTTGACTCGCTCAGCAAGTTCATTGCAGCAAGGTGAACTGTCTAGAGGGAAGAAAGGCAAGAGCTCACACATCACTTACACCAGACCCTCAGCTTCGTGAGCAGCAGATTTCAGTAAGTGTTTAGCCCTGGACAAGGGCATATCTGTAATCAACATGTTAATTGTTCTGCTGTGCTTAATGACATTTTCAAGTTCTAAATATAAACACACCAGCCTTCACTTCTTGTCTATTCACCCACATAAACCCCCTCATTAGCACAGTTTAGAACAGATTTGATGTAAGCAGTTGTTCTTACTGTTTTTTCAGTGCAGGGTACTTCAGAGTGAATGTTTCCTTGTTTACTTCTCCTGTTTTGCTTCTGCAGATACTTGTAACTAAGGAGGTTATACCAACGGGTTGATTTCTCTCCAGATCTACAGATTTCAGCAAGGCTAATCTGTGCTCCACCCTATCAAGAGCAAAACCACAGTTTTAGTGTTGTACTAAAATGAACAACTGCCACCCCAATAAGAAGAAATGAGAGTGAAAATCCAGGACTACTTTGTCAAACTTGACAAAAAGAATTGCCCTCTTTACTCCCATTTCCACAGTACTAGTAATGCTTTATGTTTAATTATGTTAAACGTTGTCTAGGGCTTCCAACCCAAGTAGCAAGTGTTTTACTACAGCTCCTGTGCACTTATGCTTTCCTGAACCAAAGAGTGCTTTGCAAAGCAAGTGAAAGAAGAAAGGCAGATGCACCACAAAACATGCATCCATCCAGCCAAGGGAGATGCGAGTACAATACTCCAGAAATAGTTCTGTTAAAAATCAACCTGCTCAGATAATTCTGAACAACAAAAAAAGTGCTTCTAACAATAGTGGGCAGCTGGCTGTGGCAATAGTAGCATTCCAATACTATACTATGTATACTATACATTCCTATACTCAGGTGGATTTTAATAGTGTAGATTAATAGGCATCTACAAAAAATCCTTTAGAGATCTTTAATATTCTACGGTGCCTTCCAAACTCCTGCAAGCCATTCTCAACTGCATTCCAAAAACTGCTTCCAGAATGAAGAAAAATAAGCAGAGTTTTTGGATTAAATCATGAGAGAAGGGAAATCTAGTAGTCTGACAAAGTCACCAGTAGTTCTGGAACAAAACATGTAGCTAACAGAATTGTCTTCCTGATCAAAACTGTTATTGCAAAGAACACTGAGCAAAGGGTTCCCCAGAAAAAAAAAACACATAGAAATTGCCATACCTCAGAGTTTAAAATTTCATCTAATTAAAAAGGGGACACAAACACAAAGATATTAGAGATGAATACTAACCAGACATTCTTCAAGGTGAGACTTATCTACAGTGCAAACGTCGACCCTCAAAGTCTTCTGGCGTAAAGCTGGGTAAGAGATAGAAACCCAAAATACTTCATTGTACACAAGATTGTCTGAAGCCTCCACTGGTCTGGTGCGAAACAAGCAGCTGGTGCTTTCTGAGCAGGGCAGGACAGCCACACGGATGTTCCTAACAGAAAAAGCACTGCAGTCAGTACTACATACACCTCTGCAGTTCCCTCTGTGGCAACAGCTCCATAAATCTGAGAGTGAAAGTTCCCCTAGGCACTGTGGACATTGCTGTCCTGTCCTATTCTTTGGCATATCAGTCACCTGAGTAAAAAAAGGAACATCTCGTCACACCGTGGGATGGTGTTGAAGGTGGTTGTTTACATCTGTGCAACGTGTCACACTGCTAACAGACTCTTTTGTAGGTCTGTGCAAGAAAACAAATCACAGTTTTGTCATCTTGTTCAGCACAGAGCTGAATTTAATAACAGTGCCTAGAATGAGTCTAGTAGAAGCTGTATATTTCCCACACATGCATCTGTGCAGGGATCAGTTCTGTGGCAGAACCAATGCAGTTGCTCTGTCTGGGCACTGCTAAGTTAAGAACCTTGCTGATTAGATGCTAATTACAAGCAAGTCTTTTCCTAGCAAATACAGACCCTTTGAGGAGGAAACTATACCTGATTTCATTTTGCAGGTTATTAGTTCATAAATGTTGCTACACATAAACTGCAGATGCATTTCAGAAAGGCCACATTTTTTTTTAAGAGTGTGTAAAACCAAAACCCAACATCTGTTGTAACTCCTACTGGAATCTAAAACAGAACTTCAAGAGAGTTTATTTCACCCACTTACACTTTCTGATCTTGTTGTAACAACAGTACTGGAACATTACTCAGCTGGATGACCAATATTGCAAATTGTTTGGTTTTGTCATCATATCTGAATTGGAAAGACACAAAAAAGCATTATTAGAGATGTCTGCCCTGCACTGTATGAATGAGTATTTCACTTGTTTCATTAACATGAACAAGTAACATTAAACATTTACAAACAAGATTAAACTAGAACGGGACCATGGCTTGCCTATGGCTGAGGAGAAACCCAGTTTCACATTACATGAAGTTTTGCTATCAGAACATCCAGAATTTAGAACACTCCACGACATTCAGAACAGAGGAATTCAGATACAATGTACTACAGATCTGACCTAGCACACATGGCTTTTCCTGGAGTCTATCTAAATTGCTGTATTGTAACTGCAACCTTCTGAAAGGACTTAATATGATGCCTGCAATATAAAAAAGCTGCAAGTAGAAACACTTGAAGTACAGTAAAGAAGACGTTATGGGTAACCACTGCTTTACTGTTGATGGCCATAAGAAAGTTTTTGCACTACTTATTGTTCCTGGAATCATAAATAACCTTTCACTAAGTCATTTAAGGAAGATGCCTCTGTGCTTGCCTTCCCAAGCCTTGCCCTCTGCTTGTGGTTGAGGATTATGATTGTCATTTACTCTCAACAACTTTTTCCCCCCACGAGTTGCATGTTAAAGGAGGCTGTAAAGCCAACAAAAGGCTTTCTCCAGCCCAGCACTGTCAGTGCTCCCATTGCTGCTTTGCACCTTCGCACCACACTGTCAAGAGTTGATTTCCACTGAAAACTGGGCCAAGGACCTCCTGGAGTTGAGTGTAATCCTGAGTTATGCCACAAAGAGGGAGTTAGTTAATAGGACAGGATAAAACAAGAAAACAGAAAAGAAAGCACCATCTTTTTAATCCCCTAAACCATTCTTGTCAAGAAAAAGATATAGCACTTACCTCATTGCAATTTGCACTTTAGCTGTCCCAACTGCTTCTGCATCATCACTGTCAAACACCATCACTTCTGACACACATGGTCTGAAAGAAATCAAAGGCAATTAAGGACTTGATTTCCCCCTTATTGAGGTGTTATCATTTAGGTGACACAAGATCTTCTCCCTTCCATTCAGGAGTTGGGTATATGGATTTTGTAAAATTAGCAGCTAAAAGAAAGCCTATTTAAGAAGTGCAATCATCCTTAGAGGTATGTATTACAGTGCTTATCAGCAGAAAGTCATATGCCTTCCCCCTTCACTGCCAAAGAAAAGGCACACAAAAGATTGCAAAAATAAGGCAGTGGGGGATTTTTAAAGGGTTCCCTTGACTGGATTTTAGTAAAGACACCTGACTGCCCAGCAACAGAAATAAGACTTAACAACTGCAACCTTGTCCTGGGTCACGACAGCAAAAATTCTCAGGTTTGATTAGATTTAAGTCGTTCTTTTGTTTCTTTAAGAAATCAAACTTCCCTAAGCACATTTAAAGTGACAGAGTACAGTGAGTGGTCTTGAAACAGCTGCCTGCATCGTCTCTCTCCCCATGCATTCCTCCTCCTAACTTTTATGCACTGAAAGTACTCCAGACTACATTGTCTAATTGACTCAGAGGCTATGCTGTAGCACATGAAAACAGGATTAGCATTCTTCTAAGTGTTTTCCATATTACTTGGCACTCTCTTGCATTTCATTACATTCCTGCTACAGCAGACAAACGTATTGCTCATCCAACCCTCACCATTATAGGCAACAAAGTGACACTGTACGCGTTACAAAGGTTGGTAAGTCAAGACCCAAACACCACTAAGTAACATCAGACATGCAAGTGTGCAAGAGATGTCTTCTGTAACTGTCACCCATTATCCCTCCTCCCCTCTCCGCAGAGCTCCCTATCCGGTTGAGGAGACACAGGGCCCAAAGACCCCCCCAAGCTGTCTCACTGCTTGGCTTGAGCCCACGAGCTCCGATTTATGGAAGTGTTGCACTTTCTTGTCAAGTGAATTGTGCTGTAAACATAAAAATTATTCACTATTATCTAGAGAATTAATGAAGATAATGAACTAATGGGTGGACTACAAGATGAGCACAATTTTGTTGGACACAACACAGTGGTCAGACTCGAGGATCTTAAAGGTCTTTTCCAACCATAACGATTCTGTGCAGCAATTTACCCTATAAATTATCTCAATGTCAATAAAACCCATGTTAGATTCAGCCAAATCAGGTGTCAATCAGATCAGTAACTTTCAGTGAACTTTTTGTCAAGCTTTTGCAAACAGTAAGGGAGGTCCAGAAATCCAGCAAGAGCAGTGATGCTCAGCTCCAGCTATAAGCTGTGCAGTTAGGGGCAGTTAGCAGTCCAGCAGAAGTCACACACTAGAGACAAGCACTCAGGAATGGATCACAGCACGTAGACATCCATGAGGTAGTTTGAGGTGCTTCTACTATCTTCCTTAAACATCCCCAAATCCTCTCACACTGACTCAGGGCTGTCATTGACACCAGAAGGGCTGAGGGGAACTTTACACCTGCCAGATGGCTCTGCTACTCCTGTCAAGGCAGGAGCCACGGCTTACCAGCACCTCCACAAACAAACCAGCTGTCCAAACCCTTCTCTGTGAGCTTGTTTTCAGCTACTTCTACTACAGCAAGCACGGGTCATTTTGATAACCAAATTCAACCTGCTCATAGCTTCTCCAGAAGTATTAAGAAATTTGAGATTGAGAAGCTTAGTCAGCAAATTACAGGAAAAGATCACAACCAGCAGTATTGCAGCTGACTCCTGTGTACAAAGCTGAGCCTTTGGCTTCTTCCTAGAGAGAGAGCTGATGTCTACCTTTGTACTGATGCCTCATATACCCCGCTATCTCCAGCAACAGATTCATCAGACACGGCAGCTGACACACACGCCACCTTCAGTGCTGTCCCTCCAGCTGTGTTTATACCTATCAGAAAAGCACAGAGGAAAATAAAAAACAAGTGTTAATGAAAGCAAACCTCCTCTATCAGGAACAGCTTTTTTTTCTTATCCTCCCTTTGAACTGCCTTTTTTTCTCCCACCCAAGTATCGTTCAGCAACAGCATGTTTCTGAAGACAAAAGGGGACAGGGGTAGTGCAGGCTGTGCTCAACAGCCACCCTGAAGTTAGTGCTTCAGGAACGTGCTTGATTGCTCTGGAGATCAATAAGTCTTTGGACAACCTGAGGAACAGCCTATGTAGTGGAGGCAAGAGCAAGGCTTCATTGCACACTCAATGCCCATTTAATACTGGGGTTTAAAGTAATTTAATTTACTAGTGAGGTTATACACAGGTTGTGCTGAGTGTATTACAAGTGGCTACCCCTGGCACCTCCACGGGTGCGGGTCCTCACAGGCAATGCCAGGAGGGGCTTCCAAAGCACTGGAAAGGCAAGGAGGTATCCTATGACAAGGTAGGTAATGGGCACAAGTAGCAGATCTTCAAGTTATAAATATGAACCAATAAAACAGTTTCTGTTCCAAGTCACCTTTCAGCAGGTGACTTAGTTGGCCCTAGCTACCCAGAGAGCAGCACGTGGGCCTCTGGTCAAGTATGGATTATGTGGAGGGGTACATCCTGCCTCAAGAGCTTTTACTACTTTTAGCTTCAAGGACAGGAAACAGCAAAACACCACAGTCCCCCACCCCTAAACCCAAAAGTTTAGGGTACACAGGGCAGAAGACAGATCAGAAAGTCCAGGTTAACAAGCTAAATGTAGAGAGAAAGACAGATGATAGGATTTGAAGTAGCGGCCACACACAGGAATGGAGGGAAAAGGAGACAGGGAAGAGAAATCAAGGAGGCTGGAACAGAGTTGTGTTGCACAGTTGTGTTATTTCACATAGATTTCTTGTGTTACAAAACAGAGGAAGATACATCCTAGAAACTTCTGCACCTTTTCACTTGAGCCACCACCCAGCTCTTGGCTCTCCCTCACTCTCAGGGCTTTGGGAAACCTGCTGCAATGGTGAGAAGATGCCATGTTGTCACACAGGTTGCAGCTGTAACAGCCATGGCAGAAGCGTGGCCATGGTGGTCTCTCTCTTTCAGAAGCAGTCCCTCTTTCCTGTAGCCTTCTGAAAGCAAGTGCCCTCAAACCAATATATGGTTTGCATCTCATCTTTTCTTTATTACAAAACAAGTTTGAGGGCTGGCTGGGTTTTGTTGTGGGCTTTTTTTTTTTGTACAGTCTCACAAATCCCCTTCAAGAATTAAAACCAGCTTTGAAAAAAATCTGGTGCAAGAAGTGTGCAAGTGTACAAAGGTATGGAAAAATGTAAGGCCTTGCTCTGCAATCAGCAGCAGAGGGTGCCACAGGTAACACCAACACATTGAATGCAGTGGGTAATTTGAGCCTATTTATCCAGGTATGATTTTGACACCACCATTGAATGGTGGTTTTCATCTTGGTACCATTGGACAGAAATGAATGTCCAGATCTTTTCCCCACAGGCCAAAGCACATGAATAGAAGTTAACATCTCTAACACCCTGAATCGGTCGTTAACTGAAACAAATGGATCCATTTAACACTGACATTCACACTTTAATCCATCCTCCCTCCTGCCTGGCCCCTGCTGCACTCTTGATCAGAGGCTATGCTAGATGTATGTGGACAGAGTCAAAACCATGTTTCTTCTTTCATCAACGCTGCTTTGTATCCCCTATTCCATGGTTTTACTATGAAAAGAATTCCTTCCCTGCTGGCTGGCTTTCTAGATCAAGTTGTTTGAGTTTTATGTGCTGGTGTCAGAAATGCTGCTCTGGGAACCCCTTTGCATGAGGCCTTCCTGGGAAGGATAACACAAGTTGGTCTCCACGTGCTTCCACTCTTTTTCTTCTTCAGTTACCAATGTCATCTAGTCATTTGGACCCAGAAAGCCTTTAGAGCACTTCACTTGAGCACCTTGTAGCTAAGGGGGGGGTGAATTCAGAAGGTGCACAAACCTCAGCAATGAAGTGGTGTCTGTTTGTACAGCAGAATGCTGAAGAGTAAACCTGAATAAAGATAAATGGTTCCCTGAAAAGGATTCATCAGATAGCCATCCTTTACCTTACGTTTTTGCAAAGGACTCGGAAGCTCAGCCCTGCAAGTCTCATACACACACTGAATCTGTAACTTTTTCATGCAGCTATTTAATGCAAAACTTGCATTTTCTGTTTTAAGTCTCTAAAGCTGTATCACACTAAAAACAAAGTTCAGAGTTCAGAACTGACTCAATTCTCTTCTATATTCCCAAGCTGGCCAATAACATTTCTTACATTTTTTTCACCAGTTTTTCCACTCACATCAAGAATTTGAAGTTTGTTCCTCGCTTCCTGACATTTTCCCCTCCGAGGGCTCCCCTGGACACACCATGACAAGGCTTTGAAGAGCCGTGTCATGCCCTGTCCTCACAGCTCAGAGATTGCCACTCTCTGTTGGATTCTAGGTTTTGCTATTAGTTCCACTTAAACTGCTCAAGTATCACCCAGGTGAGAGAAAAAACCTTGTTTCAGTCTCAAAGCTAGCTGAGGTTCTGTTCTAACAGAAAGAAAATGCAAATCCCTCAGATATATACCATCCAGCTCTACTTACAGGAACACGTGAGCATGCTTTGCCCATGAGGCCAAGTACTGACCACCCCAGATCCAGTCACCGCGTTCCGGGTGTTATGATCACTCCCTCCCAATGCCTGAGGAGTAAAATCTCATCTAGTTATTGCCCTGAAATAAACTACTTATGGTGATTATTTTGTCTGCTGACTGGCTAACAGCAATAATCACTTAATCTGCTTAACACCTGAGCTTTCACTTTAACAGCCTTGCCAAATCTTGAAGAGCTAAAAAGGTTAAAACTAATCAGGGCCCAGTTCTAATAAGAATAATTAGCGTTTCCTACTCAAATGCATAACATCTCTTGCCTGTAGGAAAATGGTAGCTCAAAGGGGAAGATCTGCACTTGTGTCATTTACTGTATTTTAACTAGTGTCAGCCTTTGTAAGGCAGAAAGCAGTGATAACTTGGTACTAGTTCCCTCTATTCACCTCAGCTGTTTTATAATCCTGTGAAGAACAGAAACAACTTGCTGGTTCCCACCACTATAGCTTGCAAGTTTATATTGCCTTTAAAGCTCTTCTTCACTACAGTTACAAATCCAGTCATTTCACTCATCTCTATTGGATCTAACCCAGCTAAAGCTACGATGGCTTCAGACAAGCCCCAGCACGAGTGCCCTGACTGCAGCCTACTGCCAGCCCAGCCAGCATCCTAAAAAAGGATGAACCCTTCTCCACCCACTAACAAGCCATATGCATGTATGAGAACATTCACTATCTCTAAATGTCTTATTTTATCATGCTCACAATCTAAACACGTTTTTGTTGCTAAGAGACCAGCCCCCTCAAAACAGCAGAAATCCAAGCACAGCCTTGACATGTCTGCTCAGCTGAAGTGAATACATTCATCGCCACCGATTTACTGGGAACCAGAGCAAGACGTTGTGCAAGCTGAAGTGGCAGGGAAGGATTTATTCCAATTTGTTAAATATTAAGCTAAATGGCCTTCTCAGCCTTCCTCAAAACTTGGCCAAAAAGTTTGTGTCAATATGGCATTACGTGCTTCCCTGCCCCAAAACACCAGACGACATTCTGCTTAGTTAAGTGTCAAATTCAACAGGAATCCCACTACAACCGTTTATATTTGCACGAGATCCCTGTGATTTGTGTGCACGTGCATACAAGTACCCTAAAAACACACTTAGCTAGTCCTCTGCAAGACTCATCAGATCAGCAGCACTTGTCATGTACAAATTAAAATACCAACCCTTCCTCCTGAGCAAGACAGAACACACAGATGAATACACTTTTCAACACAAAGACAGCAAGATGACAGATAGCTTTTGAAATACTTGCTTCTCAGTGCTCTATAAACTACATTAAAAAGAAATGCATGTATGTGCATGCAAATAAGCTTGTTACCATACCTTGACCTAGATGTTTCTCTCCTGCTCTAGGCTCTTCCAGTCTACAGTTGCCACTCCCACCATTCAGAGTGAGTTCCGAGAGATTTCTACTTAGCTCTGCATCATCGAAGTCCATATGGCTTGAAAAGGCATCACCAGTTAGGAGTGGGTCTGTGACCAGTGGAGAACAAGGTGGAGATGGAGAAGAGAGGGATGACCTTGGAGACAGAGACGTCATGGATTTTGGAGTACCAGACAGTGACCTCAGAGCCTGTATGCGGCTGGTGGTGTCTGCTTTGTGAGTTTTTGCTACTTCGTTTTCATGAATAGTGGTGATACAGCCTGATGGTCTAAACCCAGTGGCTCCTTCTAAGAGCAAATCAAGCTTGTTTTGATAGTCTGAGTCCAACTGCTCCAACTGCTCCAGGTGCTCGTAGTAGAGATCAGTAAAACTTGCTGAGGTGGATGAATCCTGGCTGGAGGTGGCAAGAGATCCTCTGCTAGATGCAAGAGAGCCAGGGCTGCTGCTCGAGGAGAGGGAAAGCATGCTGGTAGAGAGACTGAAGGAAATAAGTCAGAAAACCATTATACTGTATTCTCCTCATTTCTCAGGAAAACATTGCAAGCCTACATGGTACATTTTGCTTTGTTAGCTCAGGCCATATGCATTAGTCCCCATGACAATCCAGAACCACAGTCCACCCAGCAGAAAACTTGGCTCACTTTTCAATAAAAGTAATATATTTCATACACATTTTTTTTTCTACTCACCACAGTAACCTCCTAAGAGTTCTAGTTTAGGCAAAAGAACTCAAATTAATTACTTTCAGATCAATTAAAATTAGTGACAACATTCTCCTCCCTCATCTGTCTATAAAAAAAGTCCACAGCTCCTGTTAATCTCCAAGGCAGGCCACAAAAAATGAGCAAGGCCCATGCAAGAAGATGGAGTTATTGCAACAAACTGTCTGACCATTTGGAAATTTCTTCCATTTGCCTCAATCTTGGACCCACAACCAAAAGGCAATATTACAGCTGCCCAGAACGGGCCCTCAGAGATCACACCAACCAGCAATATAGCAGAAAACTGCCAGGATTTACCTACGTGAAAGACTGCTACATGGAATCCAGGGCCAGGAGAGCAAAGGAAAGGGTTGGGGCTGGGCTGTGAAATCAATTCACACAAATTGTTTATTAATTTCAAGCAGGTGCTGAAGAGAAGTCTGTTCAGATGAGAGCCCAGACACCACAGCACACTGTTTTCTGCTCAAAGGCCTCAACAAACCCTCCAGTACTGACTGCAACATGCACCATCTCTAGAAACTCCATTTAAACCAACACTCCTGGCTCCAGATGTTAAATATCTTGCTCATTATTGACTGTTTAAAGACCCTTAACCTTCACTTCAGATGTAGATTAGCTATTGAAAAATTTCTGCATCTAAGACATCTTTCATCTAAGGCCTGAGTTACCCACTGAAAAACAGTGAGGATCTTAATAAGCCTAATAATCCCTTATTTATTATTGATGGGCTAAAAGCTAGAAGCTGCATTTGTGTAATTATGCCCATGACCTTATGGGGAAAAAAGGCAAATATGCAGAATTTAGTGTAATTTTGGCACAAAATGTCTCCTGTATTTGTACGACAGATGTGCACTGCAACACATTTGTTCAACAGAAGCTTTCGGGTGAAACAACTGAAACATGATAAATAATTTTGCATTTTGGTAGTATATCTAGATCTGGCAAGAACTAATAAATTCACAGCTTTTCAGTGGATCTCATTATGAGAAGGGAAGGTTTTTTAATTAATCTTTTTCCCTATCAAGAAACTGGGCTCAACCTATTTTTTTGCATACCTTTGAATGCCAGACATTTTGCATTATGAGGTTAATAACAAATGCTTATTTTCATGAAGGAGCATGCCAAGAACACTGGGAACTTGGTTAGGAAGAAATTAGTTTCACATGCTTCTCGGTCACCTCAAAAGATCCCTAATCAGCTAGATGAAATGAAAATATGATGCATTTCCACTGCATAAGAGCATCACAGATAGCTATTCTCCATGGTGGCTTATTTACATGTCAGTCTTGCACTATGATTTCTTTCCAGTCTTTTCGATGTCATCTTCACAAAATGAAACAGGATCCAAGTGGAGCAGAAGCTACAAACAGAGTAAATTCAGTACACACTAACAGGGAAAAACCTCAACCAAACAAAACTCCCACCAAACTCTCCTCCTAATCAAAAAAGATAAAACCACAGTTTTAGCTAATGATGATTTGGCCTTACTGCTCACAGTCACACATTTATCTGGAAACAGTAATCCTGTGCTCATCCGAAACTACAGCCTGGACAATCAGACCACACCACAACTGCAAAAACATTTCTATATCCCACACAAACCACATCAGATTCAGGGAATACCTCAATACACTGTCTAAATAGCAAGCAATAGCACACTTGGAATTAATTCAGAAAAGTGTTATCCTGGCATTCATACACTAAGATGTAGTTGTATTACTAAGATTCACTTCATTTGCTATGTGAGCGTTAAGCTGTCTTTAACACACCTTATTAATATAATTCTTTAGTTATTAAACATTAGTAGAAAAATCTCATCTATCCTTAATCACCTAAATGTTACATGTCCAAAATAGAAGGGACTGAACAAACTCCTTCTGTTGTCTGACAGAAGCACCACCACGAGGTTATTTATCCCATTCTAAAGCATCCATCTAAACTGAAACAGGTAATCCTCAAGCCTTCTCTTTTCACTGCCTAGAGACGAGTCTTAGGTTACTACCACAACTGAGAGGCCTTTTAGACCTCTGTGTTGGGAGATGAAGTTGTTAGCAGAGAAAGGCAGCCACATCACATGCAGCTCAAGCACCTACAACTTCTGTACAAGGTCACGTACCTTTTCAGCTGCGTGTGCAACACTGCAACTAATCGTGTTGTTTCCTCCAGTTCTCGGACTAGCTGGTTTCTTTTGCTATTCAACTTCAATCTAAGAGAAAACAGAAGGAAGAGATGAGCTGAAGCAGCATTTATCACCTAAACTGGGAAGGAAAAAGCATGTTTTTTTTTTTTTCTAGGAAATCCTAAAAAGGCAGTGAGAACACTTAGTGTAACGTGGGACACAATCTGGTCAACATGTGTTGTCGTTTACCAATTTCCAATACTCTTAAAACGTCGAACTCAATTCTGCAAACATTCACAAAAGGGAAAAAAGGTCACAGCTAGTACTATAAAAGTTAATGTTTCTATGATCAGGTCTCAAAATAATTCTGGCAAATTTTGCTCCCTACACACTATTGCATCCTTTTACACACTGTGTGAATAGAGGTGTCAACGCTTTCATTTGCTTTCAGTAAGGTCTAGGGATGACTAAGCTTTACACGGTTTAGTTATTAACCATCTCATCACTGCTTTACAGGAATTATGGGCTTCAGCAAGATCCCAGTTTTATTTCACACCTGAATTGGTTTGAGACACAAACACGTGCACCTGGAAACTCACATCCTAATTTCACCGATGGGCTCAATGATTGTAAAGGTCTTTTCCAACTTAAACTATTCTATGATTAGCAGGCCTCAGGACAAGAAACCCTCGTCTAGAAACGTGCTATTTATTTTGCACAGTGGAACATGACCATATTCCTAAAAATCACAAACAAAATTGTTCATCCTACAGCAAGATCAGAAACATTTGTTGAACCAGAGACATTTTGGGCTGGCAAAAAGTGCAGCTGAAACACCTGAGATAGCTACACTTTTTTCCAGTATTTTAAAACCATGAAAAGACTACGTAGAAAACTCTACACTGAGCATGTAGAAAAAAGGAAAATATAGAGCCACAGAGAGAGTAAATGCAACACATCTGTTCCATATGTATTCAAGAGAATGCAGCTAGAAGTAACATTGGCATAGCCACCCACATTAATACATCCAGATTGTAAAGTGCTTGTAGGCAATGCCTAATGCAGTATTCATCCTCACTGCACATTCCCATGAGATCTCCCCCTGCAACACAAGCAACAATTACAGAGGATAGCTAGTATTTTTTTGCAGCTAGTTTAGATTCACAGGCTATTCCATGCAACTCCCCCAGCCCTGTCAAATACCAGTTCCTACAGGAATCGTATCAAGGATGCTCAGAACAAACAACAAATTTAAAAAATTTAAAATTCCATCTGTTGACATTTATCAAGCTCCAGACTGCACAGCAACTGTGGAAGCTGCTGCGAGCTGCTGCCTGCATACAGAAACACCATCGTACACTAACATTGGACTGGCCTATTTTGAGCGTTTCTAACATTCTCATAGGGGATCCATTTGTAGGAACAATAACCTTTCCCCACTTGGGAAGTTGCAGGCGGTTTCTTTTGGGAGATGATATCGGAAATCTTGTAAGTAGAAACAATCTCCTGGAAATCTGAGGGCACACTGCTATCAGCGTTCAGCCTGGGGATGTTGCCACTCACACCCGATTGCCTCTTGTCCAGCAAGGCAAACTCTGTCCTATGCCCAGTAACCTACCTCTCAGTCAGAGCTTTGCTCTGAGTGTCTCTAGCAGCCTGAAGGTCTTCCTCCAGACGCTTTCTCTCCGTCTCCAGTCTCTCCACCTCTCCTCGAGTCCATTTTCTTGGGCTAACAAATCGCATTTCTTTCAAGAGCTCCTCCTTCTCGTTAATCAGGATGAGGCGATCCCGCTCCGAGTCCAGCACGCCAGGCCAGGCCTCGCTGTCCAGCTTAGCCAGTTGGATTTTCAGGTTTGCTATTCTGCAGGGAAAAAAAAAATAACAAATTAATGAAAGAACAGTTATTCCATGAGGAGTACAAAGGTGCACCACAACCAACCACATCTTTCACTGCCCTGAAGAAGGCTTTTAGCTCAGGGACAAGTACCCTCACCCTCACGCCCTCCTTCGCAGGGCGCTGTCAAGTGATGGCACTGCCAGGAGGAGGGCACACAGAACGGTATTTAACTCGTTTGCTCCCAGTGGGAAGCTAAGTCTCTGGCTAATCTGCAGTGTCCACCAGTCAGGGAAACAGCAGAAGAGAAATTCTGGATCTTGAAAAAAGTTGTCACATACTATAGGGTGCTTCATATGCCTTAGAGCTAATGACCTCACAGTACTCAGCGTGGAGAGCACAGTGTGGTAAAGATCTGGTCTTGAATCAGTTTTATGGAAGAGAACTGTATACCTTCTGTGTGTGACTCAGGCTGATAAAGATCTGTGGCTACTCAAAAGTTTAGAAATTGTCTTAACAATGAGGAATTCAATCACATGCATGCTGCTACTGGAAGAATACAGCTCCTGACTCAACACTAAGCATATTGGGCACATTGAAGAGCTACACTACTTCTGGTACATCCTGCACCTGAGGATGCAGAGAGTCAAAGAGGCAATACAATCTTACCTAAGCCCAGAGCCACTTGTTTGCATGATATTTAAAGTCTGTTTTTACTAGAGGCATCATTCCAGATTTCAGTTTTAAGTCTGTATTGCTTCAGCACTATACCACGTCATTTCAGGCAAGAGGACCATTACTAATAGCAACAGCAACATATATCTAGAATTTAGCAGGAGCTTTGATTAACAGCAGAGAGTACAGCTAGTAGCAGGTAAGGAGGGTGGCTTACTCCAACTGTCTGCCCATTCTGAGTTTCCCAGGTATCTGAACTGCTCAGTTACAGAATCACAAAATGGTCAGAGTTAGAAGGGACCTCTAGAGCTCACCCAGCTTACACTTTCTAGAACTTGTTTTATGCTACAGAAGTGCACAAGATGGTGCAGGCTTCCTCCAGCAAACCAGCACACAGGCAGGCACTGAGCAAATTCAACACCAACTAGCAAAATCAAAGTGTGTGGAGTTAAGTAATAAGATGCAGATCTGGGCAGCAGCAGCTACATGACTGCTGAATGGCCTTGAAGAATAAACCTTTGTCTTCCAAGCTCCAGAGGCCAAGAGGAACTTGAGCCCCGAGAGAGCCCGGAAAGGATTTGGCTCACACAGACTGACCTGCCTCCTCCATCACAGGAGATAGAGATCACCTTTCTGAAGAGAAGCCTCACTTTCTGTAAAACCATTTCCCATAGCAGATTGCTTACTCTAATTAAAGCTCCATAATTGATAGGTATTCAGCTCAAGTATTTTTAGGTTGTCTTAGGAGCTGTTTTGGTTCTGAGTGCCTGATTAAGTGCAATACTGTGCCCCAATGAAGAATTAACAGTGGCATTAATTCGTAATCCAAGAATTCCTCTGTGCATTTTGAAGGGATATGAGTTTAAGAGGATTGGTTGGCATTAATCTGATCACTTTTGGCATACATTTGCTTCGATATGGCTTTTCCACTGGAATTTCTTCTCTGTGCATTTCCGAGTCTAACAGCTTTTTTAAACTAACCTCAAGTTTTATAAATGATCACTCTTTTTCTCCTTCTCAGTTAAAAGGACCTTGATCTATTCTATTTTTCCAATAAGACAGCACCATTACAAAAGTAATGCTTTGCAGAATGTCTGGCATTTGGCTGAAAACTCCAGTCCTTCAGCATTCACTGACCGGAGCCTGAACTACAGTACTGCTGAGCCAGGCTGGGTTGGCACTGCAAAGAAACCACCAGCACTGGGCTCAGCTCACACCATCTTTCTGAACGGCCACAAGTTTGTAAGACTTAAAATACAGAACAGGAAGCTCAAGTTTAATTTGTTTTCATCTAGAAAAGGTAGTGGAATGATTTATTCATTGTTCTATCAAGTTTCCTTTTTTTTTTTTACTGGGGAAAGCTGGTACTTATCTGTGACACAGGCTTAACGTGTGAAGATTTTAGTCTCTTTGGAGACTGTTCAGAGCACATGCACTTCCAAAGAAGTGTAGATTAAGATGTGTATCCACAACCAGCAATGAGCAATCCTGTATCAGATCAGCCTCTGTTCTCCACCAGAAAAAAAAGGAAGTGAGAGGTGTGGCCTAAAAACTGAGCAAACACCCACCATTGCTGCGATGCTGCTAATTGTGACATTACAATAGCCCAACTTTGGAGATTATATAAAATACATTTCAACTTCCAGAGTTGTCACATGAGATTCAAGCTGAAAGTTTAACTGTTGAAGGAACTGAAGCAGTGCACAGAGTGCAAAAGCTACACAAACAAGTTACAGCTCTGTCTGAAATTGTACAACATCATTCAGTTGCCTCTCTGCTTACATTTACGCTGCAGTAGCAATCTCCTTGTTGAGACAGAGCACCGACATCTCTTTTGACATGATACCCATTATCAGTTTCCAGCACAATTAGGCTACAATTGTTGCTGCAGTTGCCCTTTGTTATTTTTTTGCAGGTTTAACATTATCTGCTCTTGGGCTCTCATTGTCTCACTGAGTCCTGAAAGGAAAGGACTTAGTGGTGGGTAAGGCAACAAGCAGAATTATATCCTGATAGCTCTGGTGTGGGGTAGTTCAGCAAGACATACATCTACATCTGTGCCACAACAATGGTGTAAACAGTGTCTGCTACAGTTCACTTTCAAAATCATCAGCCCCTTCTCAATCTAATAGTTCTAACCTAATTAATATGGGATCGCCTTGATTTCAGGCCTTAAGTTTTAGCATTCCAGATATTGTAGAGAGATCTATTTTCACCACTGGGCTCCCTACCTAATACGTGCATGGTCAAAGTACTTGCTCTTCTGTTGTGTTTGGAACATTTTAATATGCTGCTGTGGAGACAGGAAACACTACTAACATTCAAAAGGAGTAACTTTCACAGGAGCAGAAGGTTCTTTGTGAGTCACTATATCCCTAGTATTGTTCCAGCTTAAAACCAGTCAAGGTGTTTGTTTCCGCAGCTCCTACTATGCCAAAACCACAGGGCTCTGATAGCTGGAGATCTTTTCATTGTAGCATCAATTATTCACACCCACTCAGACCTACCTTTCCTCACCATCATGTTTGTTAGATCATCTACAGATTTTCTCAGAGTTTAAGACAGACATGAGGTATCAATCCTTCTTGAACTGTGAGATTGTGTTGTATGCCCTTCATCATTATTTCACATAAATTGTTGTGCTGCCTTTATTAAAAAGTTCTGTCTCTTTTTAAAGAGCACATGGATTATCTTCTGGGGTTTGGCATTTTTCATTTGCACCTCCTTGGAAAAGATCCAAGCTAAAGTGAGAGTGTTCCACTTCAACCTGAAGTCAATGTGAATTAAGCAAATTATAAGTAAAGCTTAAAAGCAAAAAGCAATTTTTAACACTGAAAAATTAACCACTGCATGTGATGAATTACTGATTTTAGTGTTGTTTTAAAAAGTCACATAATTATTTGAATGTCAAGGTAAGTTTGGCAGATCTTGGATTGGCAAGATAGATAGTTCTGATAAAATTGCTCCACCTAGGAAGAAAAGTCTAAGTTCAAGTCAAAAGCAGCTGGGTACACACAGTCATTGACAACTGACACAGATACAGATTATGCCACTGAGAAACACGGCTTATAGACCAAGCCAATACATTACATGAGAAGGCTTTGAGTAACCTCAGCCTTAAAACTCATCTCTAACCAGAGACTGGAGAAAATCCCTCCTCTTTACATATATTCCAAGTACAGATTGCAGCATGCATCTGAAGTTCATTATTCTGGAATTGCACAGTCCCTTTAGAGCAGTTAAAATTGAAGTCACCACCACTGATGGTTGCATTGCAGAACAGGGACTAAGACAGTCAAAGCCTTCAGTAATAATGATCAGTGGTTTTTCGGTGAACTAAACGGCACTTTAACTAAATAGCACTTGAGTTAGCTATTATTTATTAGAAGAAGTACATCCCAGAAAACTCTTGCTTAAATTGGCCTGTTAAGTAGATAAGAGTTTTTTTTTTTTTAATCCAGTCTTCATTCACTTCAGATCAGAGGCAAAGGTGAAAACCTCCATTCTCACAGATAAGCATGTAAGCTCTGCAATCGTAGCCATTGATGATGTGCTGATATGTTAGGTGTTAACACAAATAAATATGCATTTCTTAACTTTATCAGACTTAAAGCCATGCAAACATTCATTTCATTTTGAGTATGGGAAGGAGATGACTTGCTGTATAGTCTCCTTATTAGGAATGGGGAAGCATTGGCAACAGGTAGCAAAAGCACTTACATCCACACAGGTGTGGCCAGACTGAATACTTCACCTATTAGTCACTCCTTACTAATTTCTAGGATGGTTATTTATTTCTTCAATGATAACATTGGCCCAGACAGCCTATTGCCTCCCTGGCTCAAAACCCAACATGTTTATTTAGCAGTAATGCTGAGTTTCCATCTGAGTGGCACCTTTTCTAGTAAAACCTATCTTCAGAATGAGCTGTGTGACAGCCAAACGGTACCACAGTCCAAACAATTACCTTCTCTTTGCTTCTTCGTACTGCAGACGTAATCTCACTTTCTCAGCCAACTGGTTATTGCTGCTGGTAATAAACTGAGACAGAAAACAGAAAATCAGCAACTTAGTAACCACTCCCCTTTCCATATTCCCTTGTCTAATTGATAATGCTACAAGTTACACTTGCTTTTATCAAACTCATTTGCTACTTAAACCCAGTCACAAAATAGGAAAACATTGCTTTTGATTAAATTTTCCCTCATTTCTTCAAATACTTAAAAACCCACAAGACTCAGAGGATTTTCCACATCTATGTCAGGCTTCTGTTTTCACACACACACAAACAGCTCTGTAAACTTTCTTCTTAAACGTTGTTTGCAATCTTTAAGTTCTGCACTGTGGTTTTTTCTGGATGACATCTCGCTTTGGCTGTAAAGTCAGAAAGACAAAGGGCATCCTCTCATGCCCAAATCTGAAGTTCTTTAGTCACATGTGTGGCCCTGACTGAAAACGGCTACGAAGTTTAAATTAAAGGTTCTGAGGAGGCTTCTGTGATGTCCTCACAATGCTGACCAAGCCCTTGCTGAGGATGGCACCAACCTGACAGTTACAATGTTGTTGCACAAGTGGGACTGAAGGTTTATGAGTACTACACGTGTGTGATGGCATCAGAATACCTGCAACACACTAGAAGCCAAAGGCACTCTTAAGGGAAGGATCCTCATGAAAACTTAGCCCATATGCAGCTGCTGAATGTTTCTTATCTGGTAGCGTATCGCTGCTCTAAAGAGCTAAGGGAATATTTGTATCACAAAAAGCTCCACCCAGAGGCAAACTACAACTTACTTCTCTTATATTCCCACCTGGATTGTTCTAATAGAGACAGTGTGGGGAAAGAAGAAGTTGCCTTTAGAGGTACACTAAAACTGCACACAAAAATAAAGGTCACAGTGGAGTTCAAACCAGGAGAAGGTATCATTTAGTAGATACTTGCCCACACTGGGAAGCTAAGGCAATACTACATCTAGTTCAGAGCACTATCTCCATAGGCATTTGGTTGCTCACACACTACTCACATTTCCTGAAACGTCTGTCTGGGAGCTGACATCCAGGTACTGCCGGGGTAACAAAGGGCTGGAGCTTTCCACAGACACGCTGCTGGCCCACAGGTCTGACTGGGATCCTCTGTCATTCACGAAGGTGTCTTTTAACCTGGCTAAGCTCTAAAACCGTAAGAAGTCGTGAGGTGAGCTCCACTTCTGCCCAAAGTATCTCAACAGCTACATAGCTTTAGTCTAAACTACATGATTAAGATCTGTGTTTATGTGTGCATTCAGATTCCACAAACATGAGGTCAGGTGTGGCTGGACTGCACCTCCCATGGCACACAGCAGCCCACAGGCATGACCACACTGTCTTGCCTGGACAGACAGTCTCTCTGATGGAGATGGCAGACCAAGAGAGCCAGAGTGTTTTCACAGCTTCTCCAGGTCTGCTCTTTGACAGCAGTGTAGTCACGCTGCTTCATTCTTGATTAATCAACCCCAAGACAAACACTTATGTCTCATCAAGCGCTTACTAATATTAGTTGCTGTATTTTACACTTCTTATTTTCAGGCTCTTAAGAACAAAAAGGCTGAAGGCCAAACATGATACAGAACTAATTTATGTTAATAAAAATCTGGATTACATATCTGAAATGCAAAATACTTAAATTACTTCCCAGAAAGTCAATCTGATAGCAATGGTGACAGAAAATACTATCCATTCATCCTGTTTCAATACCTGGATGAGGTCTTGTTTTTCCTTCTCCCCTGATGTGATGGCCTTCTTGAGAGCTTTTGTTTCACTTAAAATGGCTTGTGCCTCATCAAGTTTGTAGCCACCTTGAGTATCAGACATTTTCATGTCAATCCTGTATGGAAGTTTTAAAAACTACAGTAAGCTAACACTTCATGAAGTCCAGTTAATTTAATCATCTTAGAGATATGCATCTTGATGTTAATTATGAAGAAGAACACATTCCGGAAAAAAGACAGCAGAAGGAACAAAGAAGCCCACTCATCACTGCCTACATTACTCCACTCAGAAGTACATGAAGCTTCAGAACTCCAATTTTAGACATACCATCCCTTTGACTCATCAGGGAGAACAAAGATACACACAAACACCCCCCAAGCAGTATGTCTGGACAGATTGCTGCTAGTTACCTTGTTTCTGACCTTGGCAGGATCAACTTAGCCATCCATGAGAATTACCTTATTCTCAGCCATGAAAACCAGGCACAGATCTCACACATACGGATATATTTGCTTGCACAACCTAATTATAAACCTCCTCATCCTTGCCTTTTCTCAAAGGAATTCCACAGCAGTGGATGTTTATAATAAATAAGTTATTAACCAGTGGCATTGCTTAAAACATGTCAGATGTCTAGTCAAAGGTAAGTACCTGAAACTTTTCCTGACCTTCCACTCCACCCCAATTTTTTCCTCTGTGTCCTAAAACAATGGCTCTTATAATCAAGACAATAGGCTGTACAGTGTCATCCACATTGAGGGATCCCGAGTAAAACAGAATACCATTTAACTGATGAGATCCTGCTTCAAAAAATCTTTTGCCATGAAGTCAGTTCTGCTGTGGTCAATCCCATAGAGACATTGCTTTGAGAGCACTACCCTCATAGCTGTGTACTGCTTTTCAGTTGCATATGCCTAAAGATATCAGCAGCAACATATTTCAGCTTAACGTTATCTAGGCAGCTATTTATAAATGCAGAGGGGGATGCATTACAAGTCAGAGATGTTCTACTCTGAAAATAAGATCTTGAGTACCAACTTACTTCTTCAGGGTCTGAAATCCATGCTCTTTGTACTGGAGCTCTTGCTTCATGTGAGCTACTTCTCTCTTGAGTTTATTAACCTGTAGCAAAGTGTCACATTTTTAGAATGCTGTTTTATGTGAGTGTTTAGGTACAGCACTAGCCATTCAAATCAAAACTTATACTACTTTAAACTAAGTTTCCAGATAATCAGTTCATCTCAACAGCAGCTAACAGCCCTGACTGCATCCTCATCAGGATATAATCACTAGCTGGGGCTTTAGCCAGTACCCAGATATTACACCACTTCATAAGTGGCTCAAGGAAAGTTCCAGCCTCATAAGCAGAAAAGCTGATGAAAACTCAAGATTTGACTCAGAAATGTTTAAAACTTTCCCAGTCATTAATAAAACCATTAAGCATCAGGGCAGCAGCTGCACTGCAGTGATAGGGGCCATCCTCCAAGATATCAAACTAAAAGGCCCCACTGCATGAGTAACACAGCAGGATGATAATACATATTGTAAATCCACTGACCCTACAGCTTGCTGTTTTATATTCCTCCACAGAGGCCAGACTGACCTACTTTACTTTAGTCTTTTCTTCTTCCCAATCCAAGCTCTGCATGAGAGCGCACGCTGCCGCCGCTAACAACCCGCACTAAGCCCAGGACAAAACAGCTGCCAGTCTCTGGAGAGAACTCACAGCACACAGCTAAATATCTCAGAGCCTATCTGTATGGCAGCATGTACTGCCAGCTTCCAAGGAGGCTTAGAGTCTAAGGGAAAAGTAAGTGTTTCAATCCCTTAAAACAGCAACATTTGAGAATCCCGACAAATTCTCTCCTAGGTTAAGAATGGCAACCTTAGCACTCTTTCAAATGCTTTGGCACCTCTGTTTGGTATTTGCCATAAGGCTTGAAAATATCTGAAGATTACTGATGGCACGCAACTGTCTGTTTGGAGCACTCACCCTGGATTTCGTAGTGGCAATCTCCGCTTTGAGGATCTCCGGGTCATACTTCGAACTTGACGATGAGCCAGAGACCACTAGAACAAACACAACATCCATTTTAGCAAGTCGGCCTTCCTCCCTACTCTTCTCTCAACCCCACCACAAATCCAGTCCTCTCATCTTTCCTGCACACCCAGATCTCCACACATTACTTGTGTAGACCATTTATGTATTTTCCAGATCTCACTCCTCAAATGCAGGGAAAGGCAATAGTGCTGACAACTGCTCCACAAAAAGCATATACTAAGGAGGCCAGAGCATATCCCGCATCTCTAATGTCTTCATTTGTTCCAGGTTAACACACCTAACTCAGGCTCCCAAAGGCCTTCAGCCCATTCAATGGTGTGGCTTCCTGTATTCCAGAGTTGTTTAACAAAGCCAGGCACTACATAAAGGTTGACTTCAATTATTTTGTTTAGGCTTTCTCATTGAGTAAGCAATCCACTGAATGTTTAGGAACACAGAAAAGCTGAGAAGAAACTGAAAAGTGCAGTGCAAGCCTTCACACAGCCTTGAGGACACAACCAATCATACAATGTGTCACACCAGATTAAATCAACATTCCATTAAGAGCAGAATTCTCCTCTCAGCAGCGGTTAAATCCCTTCTGCTTCAGAAGGTACAGAAGTTCCCCAATGTACAATGTTGTTAGAGATAGCTGTAGGCAAGGGAAGCATTTTGATCCTTGCAGCCATCAGTTTATGCCCTATAAAACATGGGAAAGCATTTTCTAGTTCCTTCTGTGTGGTCACATTTTCAAAGACGGATCCCATCACAGCACCGTAAATCACATTCACAGTGTTCTTACTGTACTGCCCTGGGGTACCAGTACCCAGGTAGAATGCTCTTAGGAAGAGACAAACAATTGTACTTCAGAGGTAATGGATGGGACTCTAATCAAATAAGAATCCTCTATCTGACAGAATGCTTTTAAACAACTTTTTAACATCATTGGATGTTAAAATTAGTGGAATTTGCCACCATAAGACACAACTCAGCAAGAGTGAAGCAGGGGGAGTTCATTCCACTGCTGTGCCTAGCAAGAACATAAAACTCTCCAATGCTAAAGGTTGTAAAAATAATTCTTGAAGACTTGCATGGAATAAATCCTCCTCTGAACATTTTCCAGCTCCTAACTAATAATAATAAAGAGGAAACTTGACCTTCTACAAACACTCTGCACCAGCTCTTGAAGCAACAGGTATTTATGTTTGTTATGTGACTAAGAATATGGATGATAAAACAATGTTCTTCGAATGCAGAGAAAACCCATCAATGTTGCCTTTCATATGGCATGAAATACAGACCCTTAGCTCCCCGAGCCAGTCACTCAATCACTTGGGATGTTAAACTCCAAAAAGGCTTGAGAATGCTATCCAAGATGAGCTTTCTTGCCTTGTTCCCATACTTTGGAGAAGGGAATCACAAAAAAAAAATCCCAAGTAACTTCATTCTTTCATAGAGAAAACCAACACTTTGTTTTCCCCAATCAACTGGCTTAAGAAATGTGGAGTGACATGGCATAACACATCTCAGTACTCTATCAGAGGACCAGCTTCAGGCATTTTACTGTCTTAGCGGGTTCATGACTGAGAAAGTCTCCGCCCAAGAGTTCATTAAGTACTCACAACTTGTCTGAGAGCCCAGTTTGTGCTCCCAAACATCATGCAGCTGCCGATATTCCTGCTGGGCCAACTCAAGCCTCTGCTGTTTCACTTGATAGATCTCTTTCTGGGCAGCAATTGCTTCCTGGGCCAGGACAAGATAGTCTTTCAGCATATGCTCCTGCTCCCGCCGCCATTGCACACGAGGGTCTTCTATCTGTGTAGTTTCTTAGAGAGAGAAAAAACAGAAGGGGGCAAGATCAATGCAATGCAGGTTCATACTGCTGCCTGGAGAAGCTCCACCATTTATGGCAATATTTCAAAATAGATCCTCGTTCCATCCCACAACAAGAAAGTGGAATAAGGACATTTTCCTTTTTCCTTAGGAGGTGACCACTGATCCAGAATGAACTCCAGTGAGTTCTGCCAAGCTGAATCACCACACAGAATAATTCATGATGAAATCAGCACACAACTCTCCAACTCTGCTGCTCAAGCCATCCTGGTTCTGCCTCTTAAAACATCCACACAAGCACATACACATGCACACACAAGCTCTAAGACACTGACATTGAACCGCTTTATCCTTTTGCTAATAAAATACTTCTCCTAGTTCACTGTTAAAAAAGAACCTTTCGGAAAACGTCATTGCCACGACTACATTATGCTGCATCTGACAACATGAAAGCAATTACAAGCCTTCCCATCCTCTTTGGCTACAGAGGGGCTTTTACTAAAAAGGAGAAAGAGAACATTCTCACCCAGATTCCACAGGTAAGTAAAAATAAAGACTCATTAAATCACAGAGTGTATTCACAAAAGCATCTCAAATGACATTACCCAAACAGCATCTCAGAAGGGGAGTAAACCTTTCCTTCCCTGGGAGCAGGCACAGCAGTGAATCTTTAAGGTGGGCTTTAAGAAAGATATTTTGTTGGTAACATAGGCAACACAGTCCTGAACAGCTACACTCCTTTCATCTCCATCAGCCCAACGCAACCAACACACACTGCTTTTCAGGTTTCTGATCATGAAAAAGGCATAAGGTCACAGGCACACAGCTGGTCCTAACACCAATTAGGCAAATTTATTGTCAATATTTGCCTTGGTTTTGTGAAGAAGTGTCCCAAATATTTTTCATTTCTCAGTATTATATGTTATTGCTTGGTTCTAATATTCAGTTGACTAAGTGCTTTAAACTGTCTTAACTACTGTGCTTGAATAAGGATGCCTAGTTACCACGTAATGAATAATTAATAAAAAGAAGCTGCTTGAAACTATCAGTAGGAATCTAATCTGCATGTCTTCAGAGTCTCTTTAAATATTTAGTAAAAGCTGCCACAGTGGAAGGTACAAGCAGCTCTTAAGCAAGTCAGGTGTAAGACTAACACTGCACTACATAGGATGTGAGGAAGACAGAGGTTTAACAATCCTAGCAGCAGAAATAGAAACAAAGGATTTTACTCAAGGGATGGACACTCAACCGTTTTCACCAGCTGTCCGTGATCATGCTGAGGAGAAAATTAACAAGATACTACAGCAATGACTTGTTATAAGAATATCTCAAGACCCAAAAGAACACATAGACTTTTCAAGCTATGCAACAAAAAACTTGGAGAAGTTGCAGAAGACGATTAAAAAACCCTTTTAAGACACTAACACCATAGCTGGTAGAAGCATTTGAACAAAAAATCCTTTTTAGCTCCTGCTAGCAGAAGCAACTTTTCAGCTAATGTAACGCTAAAGCTAAGCCTGGACCTGAAACACTCCCCTAAAATGATGAAAGAGCAGCTACTTATGCAAGCTGGAGATACTGGTGGTCTCCCAGACAGCACTTACAGTCTCTATAAGAGACAGCAAAAGAAAAATCAAGAATATAGAGCAGTGTGTTGAGTCCAATAGTCTGAAAAACCAAGGCTCCTGTCTCTGTTCTTGCCTCCAAATGCCACTTTCAAGATAATACTTACTCCCACCCAGACGGAGTAACTCCCTTCACTCCCTAGTTGAGCCAGACAAGGAAACTCTGCCGGGAGTCACCCGGAGAGCTGCCTATTCATATTCCTAGGAATATGGCTTCCCTGGACCACACTAAACAAGCACTAGAGACCATGACTTGGAACTCTTACTTTCAAGCTGAATGAGAATGTTGGCAAAATACCTGTGACTCCTGAAATTAAATTCCAGACATTGGGTCATAAGTCTTCCTGCACCTACTGCTTCTTCATGCTTGGTTATTTCCTTTAAACTTGCAGCTCATTCTTCCCATAATTACAAGATGGGTGGCAGAAGCTGCTGAGGGAAATCCCTCTGTTACAAGCAACCAGACAGAAGACTAACAACCTGCAATCCAAGTGCCTCTGTGAGGTGGTGAAACACTGACACTGCCCCAAATACATCCATCACCGGACAAAGTGAAGGCTTGGCAGGTATGCTCATGGAGAGGATGGACAGCAGTTACTTACTGACACGGCTTTGTTCCCATTTTTCTAAACATTTACCCTCAACAGCACTAACTGTATCCCCATCCACTGCAGCTTTGATTTTTAAACACGTAATAACAGTAGGTGAGAATGTTGGCCAAGGGCTCTCACTCTGCCCCAGCTACTAAGAAATGCAAAGTGCAATGAATCAAATAGACTGCAGAAATGCAGGCTGTTATGTTATCTGTTGTTGTGTGAATTTTGAACTTCATGTTGAACTTGTCACAAAGAAATCAGATTGTTTCATGTCTGAAGACATCAGTCTTACTGAGCTTGCATCAGCATCTGGCAAGAAATTCATCATTCCTTTGTGCAAATCAAATTCCCAAGAAGTTCTCCCAGGAAAAGAGGCACTCAGGGCTATGCATTAATACTGTATTAGGAATATTCAGGGTACTGAAGTCAATTTAATTGTATTTATTTTGCCTCAGAGAGAAGATTGGAAACATTCTCCATTTTACTTCTTTTAACAGCTCCTGGCTTTAGATTTAATTTAGGTTTGTCCTTGGGCTTGTTTCTGATAATTAGTCTCAAATACTTCAAGTGTGCAGCAAGAACATACTTCCATCCCCTTCACACACCCTCTGATGACAGTTCTTTCCTGCCCAGGAAACCTGCAAGAGGCTTTGGAGAGGAAAGAAGGTTTGGAGACTCTCCAGAGGAGAGTCCTACACAAACCACAAAGATGAGCCTCTTGATTAGCTGAAGGTAAATGGATATGGTTTGCTTTATTGTGATCTGGATTAGAGCTGCCATAAGCAACAGGGTCATAATTTTGTTCCTCTTTTTTAGCCTTTTAATTGAAATTCTAGGTCAAGCACTGTAGCCTCTGGCATCCCATAGAAGTCAAACTTCTTAAGAAGAGCTGCACTGAGGGAGGTGTTAGCATCATTTGAAGCCCTCTCTGCAAGCCCTTGAAGCCTGAGGTGCTTTTGAGTGGTATCATCAGAGGTAACTGCCCCAGACCATGCAGGGTTCAGACCTGCAACTAGGAATTCACCCTGGGGCCAACTCAAATGTACACAAAAGATCATGTTTGGTTTGTCCATCTACATGCTGAAGTTTCCACTAGTTGAAAGCTTCAGGACATCTGACAAGCTCCCATGTCCCAAAAGCAGGCTTCACATCAAGGTCGTTTACCTGTACCTGAACTGGATATTCCCCGTGACCACAGTCAGCTGTCCTTGTTTAGACAAATGCCAGTAGAGTAAGTTAATGCCCCAGTTTAGGCGAGGATGAGTCAAAAGTGACAACAAGCCTTCAGCTTCCTCCAGTGTGTATAGGAGAAGACGACAAAAATATCTCAACTGATATCTTTTGAACTTCCAAAAGAAAGTTCCGAGGGGGCAAGGAAAAGACTCTTAGAAGTATCCTCTCATTTCACTTAAGCCAAGTTTTTCAGAGATGACTCTGATGTTCACTTTAGAAAGTGGACCAAATATTATTTCCTTTTGGGACAATGCCAGCTCCCACAGCATCTGCAGAGGCTGCAACATCTACTGCAACAGTTCACATCACTGTAACAAACCAGAGCAAGGAACTGATGCAAGCAAAAAAGCACCAAGCTCCATAGATGTTCCACTGGGAAGAAACAAGGAACACACACTTTCCCCAAAGACACTTTACAGTTAAATCTGAGTTGGCAAGAACCTCTTAATCCACCTCTTCTGCCTAACGCAGCAGACCTTCAGAAGCACTGTCAGGTAGCATGCCCCTGTCACAGGACTGCTCTTCATCTGGAGCTCTGTGGTAGGCACTTCCCACCTCCTAGCACCCGATACAAACCTCCAACAACCAGTAAAGGCAGGTCCAACCATATTTTTTACTCCTCTGGAGAGCTTGCCTAGGGACTTGCTCTTTCCCTGTCTGCACACAGTCATGAAAACATTAAATCATATTTCAGGTAAAAAAATCTTAATAAGACTTCTAAACAACTCTTATTCCTTTGGTAAGTGTGGCCAGCACAGGAACAACCCAGATGCAATTCAGTTGCTGTATTCAGATTTTAAAAGTGACCTCTTCATTGACTCTCCAGAGTGCTTTCTTGTGGAAGTTAAATGGACACAAGACACTATCTTACAGACCCACAGGAGACTCCCATGTGTGTCTTGCAATTTAGCACCTTCTCAAGCAAAGTTTATCCAGTCCCCTCTCCTGCAGGTTTCCTTTGTGTGATCCTGTAGACTTGTCTACCCTTTTTTCCCCACTATCCTTTCCTGTAAAAGGAAAAAGAATCAACATCCCTCTCCTCATAGAAAATTAATTAGGATAGAGTCAGTTAAATATATGTAAATACTGTGATACTGGCATAACATTAGCTCTAAAAAATATTTGTGTGACCTTCACATCTGGAGATATTTGATCTTTGTATTACAGAAGGCTGTTAATGCTTTTTGAGAATAGGTCTTTTTTCATTCTGCATTTTTTATACCCAAGAGAAGTTGCAAAAACTTGGAAGGTACAGACTCAGAACAGGTGAAAATGTGGCTTTTCTGAAGGAGGGGAAGGGTGTGAATACAGACAAGAAAAAAAACCAAAACACTTCCACATTTTTAATCGAAAAAAGATCTTGCATCTTCCTGAAAAAAAAGCTGAAGTTTGCAGCTGAACTCCTACAAGCAGACTGGGAAAAAACTAATCAAACAAAAACCAAAGAAGCAAACAACTTCCACCTCTGTGTTTTTAAAAGTTTTTCTCTTTGCATGAGTTACAAGCACCCCCAAAGGGCCTGGGCATGGTTCTGCTGTGACCTTCTGGACTGCAATTGGAGCTGTTCTGTAAAGAGAATCAAAGTCACTGATTTATTTTATTACTTCTTTTCAGGGGATTTGTTCTAGCACAATCCAATGCATATTTCCTAATAACATCTGTAATGATATATCAAATTCTGTGGGTTTATGTTTCACATCAGCATCTAAAGCTTTACACCTTTGATCTTATCAAGCCATTCAACAAAGACAACAAGCAGTGGCTTAGTTAGAGGATATAGAATAAAGGCACTGCAAGCCTGAGCTTAGCACTTCTCCAGCTTGCACACCTCTAAGGATGTCCCAAATCTACTTGGAAAAAGGAGTTTCCTCTCAAGTAAAGTCTGTGCAAACTCTTGCAGCAAAGGGAGCTCATGCAGTCATTCAGTTAATCCTTGCCAGGGGAATCAACACAAGACCTTTGTACTGTTTCCGATGGTCTTGCCACAAGGACAAATTCCAGGCTAAGAACAAACTCCAGATCATTGCTACCTAGCCAGACTCCTCAGTAGAGCCAAATCTTTATAGAGCTGTGTCCATGGCATTAGCTTGAACATGACTGCTGATTCAAAGACTGCAATCCAATAGCTTTCAAGTTCCTGTTTTAGAGAGGGAAGTAACTTGCACAATGAGGAAGGTCAGTCTGTGATTTCATGAGACACAGGCTTTGGTTCACTATTCTGTGGCTTTGCATTCAGTATATTTTAAACACAGGCACAAAACAATCACTCTGCAAAAATACAGTAACATGTCACTTACTGGTGTTGTGGTCTATGTAATAAACTCCAACCTGAGGGTCATAAGCTTCTTCCCATCCTAACGGCAATTCATCACTAATGCAGTCTGCAAAGGTTAGTGGTTTAGTATACCTGAAATGCAAAATAATATTTAAGATGAATAAAAGAACACTCCCACACGTCTACTCCAAACAACTAACCAGAAAACAAGTACCACAAGGGCTTCAGTTTAGAAAACAAAGGAAGTTGCAAACTATTTTCAAAGCTTTTGTTCTTATCAAATAATACTCCACAAACTCTTCCCTTTCTTCATCCGAAGTTACAGCAAGATGAATTAATTCTGACAAAGCTCTCGAGCTTTGCCTGGCTCAGCCAGTATTCACTCGACAAAGGAACAGTAAGAACTTTGCCAGAAACAATCCTTGTCTCTCAAGTGAAAGAACAAGGCTGTTTGCAGGCAAGTCCTGTATAAAAAATATGTAGACAAGAAAGAGCAAGATGAGAAATGCAATTTGCATAGCATGAATAATTAAGACTGCACAATCAATAGCAAGTGCTGAGGACTGTGGGACCACTTGTCATGCAACTCCGCTCATTTGCATTGCAATATGTTCTGTTTCATTAATGACAAACTACATTAGTTTCTCAGTATCACAAAAAACGTGTAACTCACTCTGTCCAAATGAGGAAGTATTTCTGCTATACCGCTCTGATGACTTTTTCTATTAGACACTACATCCAGCAACAGTCTGAAGGCTTGTATGGCTAAAAACTACACTTAGAGTAACCACTTCTTGAGGAATCCCAGAGATTTAAGGCATCAAAACCATGCTCCTTTCCTACTTTTGACTCTGAGCTAATGAGGTTCAGCTTGCACCAACAAAACTACTCACCAATCCTATCACTGCAGGGAGGCACAAGCCAGGAAGAATTAAGCTTGCAGGTATCTCGTATCCAGCTGGCAAAAGCACAAAATGCCACAGACCCTTCAATCTGTCACACAGACCCAAGGCACTGCACATAGCTTATCTGGAAGGAGGGCCCTGAATTTGTGATGGGGTCCCTGAGCTGGCCTCACCAGGAGGGCCCTTTGGGCAGAAAGCACAGGACACACTGTAAAACAAACCACAGCCTCTCTCTAGCAGTTATGCTGCACATAGTAAGAATAACTGGGTGAAAAGCAGCCACAGAGCTGTACTGAATTCTGTCACAGAATCAGCCAGATATCACGGGAAGGTAAGGTGGTTAAAAAAAGCAAATTTCCAACTCGCTGTAAGAGACTGAACAGGTTTGCAGCAAGTCTTTCACATCCAAAGGTAATTCAGCAGGGTTGGCAGTTAGCTAAAGAGTTTATTAAGTTTTGAGCACACTTGAGCATACTTCAAGTGCAGACACTGAGCAACCACCTGGTAGCCCCATATTAACATCTTGCAGTCGCTCATTGGTGTAAAGGGAAATTTTAGGAAAAAGCCTCCAAACATGAGATGATCAACATAAAAATCAACATTTAATGACTAACATAATTCCCCCACCTCAAACATGACCTGGAAGTCTCGTACATTGAAAGAAAGATGTGGGAATATTTCTGTGAAAGGTACGTAAGACACTAAGATCTCTGCTTCCCTGCTGTTGCATTTCACTTCCAACACACTGCCTTGCATGCTCAAGAGCTTCAAACATAGAACTGTGAAACTTTAAGTTTTCACTGAAAGGTTTATTTTTTTTTTTTTTTTATGTGTACCAAAAACATGTTTGTATAGAAAACAGAGATTACCTGAAAATAAGATAGAATCTCAATACTTCTGGCTGTTATCCCTTATCCCACATTTTTCCCTGTGGATCAAGCTGTTTCCTCAGTCAAAGTTCCCAGTGTGTGCTGCTCAGAGTCGATCAAGACCAAGATGCACAAATGTAAAAATGCAGAGCAAGGTCAGATACGAGCAGCTCTCTGGAGGTAACAGATGAAAGCGCTGTTGCAAATATGCTGACAATTTTAACTTGATCACTATGGTTGGCAATTCCACCTCTTGAAAAACAGCATCTGCTTTTACTTAATATTAGCAGTTCATATAGAAGCAGGACAAGTGAAGAATGAAGAAGCAGCAGTGAACACTAAACTATGAACACTGAACTCCCATCCCTTAGAGGGGCGGATATGCTGGGATGACAGAAGAGGTAATGGGGAAGACAGTTCACCCTGCCCTGGCATGCCAGGAGCCTCAATATTCTCCTGCCACTCAGACATCAGGGTGCTACTGAGGGTGCCTTGTTCTGCAAGCCCATCAAAACAACCACAGAAAAACCTCCATGTCATCAGGAAAGTTGTGAATTTGCAAGAAACCAAAATCAATTTGACCACGAGAACTCGTCTCTGCTTATTTTCTTGTAACTTGAGAATCAAGATGATTGTTAAAAGCTGTCTAAGGACTGTTTTCAACTTCAATACATCAGGAAAACCAGCTTGATGATACTTCAGCCTAACTGCTGAGGACTTAAATTGTAGTAATTACTTGATTGCCCTAATAAGCATGACACTGTTCTTCTACAGCCAAATATTGTACTAAAAAATGCAGCGAAAAATGTTGACATCTATTTTAACATAAGTCTTGATGTAATGCTTATTAAATATTATTTGGAACATGGGAAAGGAGAAGTTAGTATTTATTTGTTAAAACACATTTAAAGTCGACAGAGGTAGAGCATGCCATCTAGGCCATGTGAAGTGCAAGTTGTCTTCTCCAGCGGATCCTTTAATTAGTAACACTCCAACTATTATTGTGATTTGCTTTTGTCATTGTCATTTTGCTGCTTACATGGATAGCTTGGTAAGAAGAGGTGTAATTTCATCTTGGGTTTGCAGTCTCCAACCTCGCATAACAGGTTCCATTCAGTCCTACAGATGACTCAATCAGAAACTATCCATTTCCCATGTCCCAGATACAGTGCTCAATATTTTTGGTGAGTGATGCAAGCAAACGTCCCTCAACATGGAGCAGCAATTAAATCCATGCTTAAAAGTACATTAGATGACAGCGTACTGCAGGTACAGAACGTATCTCAGTAGCTTGATTTGTATTACACACTGAGCAGAGTTTTCTGCAGCAGAATTCTGCTCAAGAATCACATCTAAAATTCAAATAAACTTGTTTTTTTCCTTTCAAAAACAGTGTCGAGCTGCACTATCAGACCCAGGAGTTGGGACTACTTTCATCAAGGAATGCCACTGTAGTGCCAACTCCAATGCTTCAAGGTTTCATACCAAACTCGAATCTTCTGATCAGTTTTTGTACAATTCTTTTTTTGCTAGAAGCAGATTAATTCCTTCTACATATGCCTAGGAACTATTAGACTCAATAGGAAACCAGGACCAAGTAACTGAAAGATGCTTATTCCTATTTTCTGTGTGATGTGCAACGCACAAACTACATCCACACAGTTCTTCCAGTTGGGACTTTGTGAAAAAGGAGAGAAAAAGCAAGTCAGGATCAGTCTACTACAGCAATGGCACAGACCAACTGGAGACTTGCCAGTTACTAGAGCTCAGAAGCAGACACTAATTTCACCTTTGAGATGCATATTTTCAGCATATCTCACAAGAAGCATCCACCACCAAGCACAGACTGTCCTTGGCTGACCACAAGCTTGCCACTATCCTATTTGTATAGAGAAGTAAGTATTCATTAAAGGAGAAATCTGTCATTCAACTAGCAAACAGAAGAGTAATTAGTTTTAGAATTAAGAGAGTAATTCCATTTATAACAGACAACATATGTCATATAGCTATTTCCCCAAATAATTGCAGTTTCATAACCAAATTACTCGCTTTTCTAAACTCCTTTCCCTGGCTGTTGTGGGAAAAACTGGCACAAATCAAAGAAGCAATGCTACAATTACAGATGAAAGACATCCAGTATGTTGTGTAGCCAGACTACAAATAAAGCTTTAGAAGAAAAAGGAGATTATTTCCTTGTTTTAAGATACAATTTTGGGGATTGTTACAAAGACTGAAACAAACCCAAATTTTCCAGAAGGGGTCCAAAAATCAAGCATCTCCCTAAGCACACTCACAATGTAGCATGACAAACAGGCAAAAAGGTATGGTTTTCCTCACAGTAGGACACGATTCAGTTAGTGTATTAATTCTGCATAGAACATAACTGTTTCTGCACTTGGGAAGTTAGACCTAGGGCACATCTGCAGAGCTATTTCTTTTGTAACATCTCCTCTGCAATTCACAAAGCTTCCTAGCAGCCTTGGAAAAATGTCATCAACTCAGTCAAACCACATTATCATGTAATAGGTCCTCCCTGTAGCTGAACTCATAGCAGCAATCAAAAAATGGACCTCTTTCACCCACCATGCTTATAACTAAGGAAGGAAACCTATAAAATGGTTTATGCATTCCTTACCTTCCTCTTTTAGGGAAGTCTCCAGATATATTCCTCCAGCTTTCAAAAGACAGCAGTGCACCCAAAAAGAGAGAAAACCCTGACTGACCTCTGATCTCCAGTCACAAAGGGAACCACGGGGGGAAAGTGAAAATCTGTAGGTATAGCATTTTTTTTTAATTAAACCAAAACTGGTCTAGTTAAAGGAGACAACACTTGGAGACACATGAGTTTGCATCTTCCAGCCACATTTGCTTTGCTCCAACACCCTTCAGAGAATCAGTCAGATCAGAACTACTCCTGAAGCGCTTCATCTGTTTCTAAGCTTGAGGCTAAACTTGGTGTGGAGTTCCTAAGAGAGAAACCAGCCTAAGCTAGAGAAGTTAATTATAAATCACAGCCTCAACTCTGGACTTCATAGTTCACCAAAAGTTATCCACATTTTCATCTCCTATCAATGCACCTGTATCACGTTCATTCTACCTGTGACTGTCCTTCCTCCATTAGCTAAGTTTAATCACGGTCATTTTTGAAAACATTTAACACTCAGTATTTTCAGGATGACATATTGACATAGATCTATGAATTCCCACCATATCTTCTTAGATTTCAATATGTTCCTTTTTTTCATTTGATTTAATTCAAGAGATTCCAACTTCACTGAGCAAGTGCAAGTGGTCATTAGGACACCTGGAGAAGAGGTACCTTCAGCAACCCCCACACACTGCACGTCAAAGAAACCATTTCAGAAACCCATCCTGGTAACAGAGGAAAAACTTAACAGCATCACCCAGCTTTCTAATCTGAGAAGTATATTACTGTCTGTTCAGGCAGGGGCAGGCAGAGTGTAAAGCCATTGCCCACTCATCAGCCAGTGAACGTACCAAGACTCTTCCATCTTTGCAAAATGTTTGCCTCCAGTAGCTCAAGTATTTGCACAGTAAATGATGTTCAAATCCCACTCTCAGAATAGGAAACAGAAAGTTAGTTTCCTAGCTCTAGTTTATAAGTCGTATTGTTTTTAATAAAATGAGAAGGTTTCTATATTTCTTATTTTTGATCTATCACCTTCAGCTTCTTTACAGATCGAACTGGAAGCCAATGTTATCATGTGCAAACACTATTAAATGGAAACTTGCTCATCTCACATTCAGAAAGCCTTTCTATAGTCTTTAACACCATTGTTGTCAATCAAAAACCTCATTACACAAGAAACTGAAGGCAAATAATCCTTGTATAACAAGTTTTTGATTGACAGAAGGTTTGTTAAACATGACTGTAAGATCAGAGGTTCGTGACAGGAGCAGGAGATGGGTGAACTGTGCCACTTTACAAGTCTGGAGTTAGTACTATAAAGGTAACAGAAAGTACTTTTGAACTTCTTAAAACAAGAAATGTTATTTTTGTAATTATTGGATTTTGGTGTCAATGGATGGCCTACAACAATCTAGCAAGCCCACACACAGTTTGTTAGTTAGGCTCATGGCTGTGAGTATAAGCATGTACATATGTATTGTATGGGTGCAGACAGCAAACAGTGTGCTTGGGTCACCAAGACGTTAAGCACTGATTGAAGCACCGCCACATTTCTCTACTGTACATAATCCCACGTAACTCCCATGTTTGCAGGGTTCTTAAAACCCCCAAAACATAGTAAAGCCATTCCAACAGCACAGCCTCCTTTTAATCAGTTCAGTACAGATCACACGGCCTTACACAGAAGCCTTCCTGACTCTGTATGGGTGAAACTACAAACCAGGGGATTTCCTACAGTTTACTGTACTGATAGCAGCAGCTCACCACATAAAGAACAAAGGTAGCACCTGGATCACTCAGGACCTTCATGTCAGCTTCTCTTAGAGCTACAGCATTAGTCACTAAAACCTAACAGCTTAACAGCTCCATTCCTTTCTCCCCTTCTCTCCTGCACTCGCAGGTACATAGGAAGTGAGAGGCATAGGTGTTTTCTGGACAACAAGTCCAGCAAGACAGCAAAATTATGAGTTCTGGCAGGTATTTTCACTCATATCATTTCTCTTACAAAACCAAACAGTTTTTAAACCCAGCATTTTGTGGGAGAAGCCTGGAATCAAGTTTTAGTTTCATTGACTTCTACTCACTGTTTTGTTGCGGTTAGTTTTTCTTTTTTACACTGCATTTCTTCATTTCTCATTTGAAGAAACTCACCACTCATTATATGCCAGGATGTGCTACACAGAGATCGGGACAGAGAAAACCCCCTTGATCCCAGCTGCAACATTTGAGGTAGCTGTACACCAGCAAGTCTGAGTTTTGAGGAACCTGTTAATGGGTAGAGCTCCTGCTGTAACTCAGAAGGCTTCTACAAGAATCACTGCCAGGAAGCTCAACACAATGACATACAAGCTTCTTTGTTTTTAATGAGGTCATCCCATTCTCAAGACAGACGATTATTTTTAAACTTCAGCACAGAAAATCCTATCACTTTGCAGACAATTTTTCTAGGACTACAGCAATCTTCTTCTCATGAAAGCTTTTAAAAATAGACTCCTACACATTTATTACTCAACCTGGTGATCCAGCCCTTAAAACACACCAGGGCTATTCGTCACTATAGTAACTATTTTCCCTGGGAGCATCTTCTCTCACTGTAGGGAGAGGTGCCTTTGGACACTGAAGTTGTGGCAGCAAAGAGGCCTTCTTTTCACATCTTGCTGGCAAAGGTTTCTTTGCCCTGTCACCACATACCTGGACACAACAAAATGCTCCCTTGGATTCCCACTCCAACTGCAATTCAGGGAAAATGTGATGAGAACAGCTCATCTCTAACAGCAGTGATAAAACAGGCAGCTCTGGGCCCAACAGCACCCTCAATTGCACCAAAACTTCAGCAACTGCAGTAAGTTCAGAAAGGGAGAGCTCCACGCTGAGGGGAGCCCAAATGAGTCATTCAGGACCACCACAAGCAAATAAGAACTATGCTCCAAGGCGTCTGATAAGAGATCAAATATGACATTTCAAAGTTTTGGAAGACAGATTTATTCCAAGACCCACACAAAGGCACAGCCACTCTAAACTTCTAATTACCCCAGATGTCATTTCAATCGCTGTCAGTGTGTCCAGCATTACAGCCTGGTCCTGTTGTGATAAAGGATAACTAGGAAATATAGTTCCTATAGATAACTATACACCTTAGAGTAAAAATGGAGTCTAGTCTGAGGAAAAAGATTATTCAAAGTTGTTGCTGTAAACTAGATATCTTGAACTACAACATAAACATCACCAATAGCAACACCCTAAAAAAACAGCACATCATCAAGTAATTCAGAGCTGTTTTCTTTTCAGAAGTGGTTTTTCTTTGTTGTCATCGTTATTAAGCATCTTCTCAGCCTCCTAATGATCTTTTTCACCTTGCATCTCCTCCTTGCTCCTGATGCTCCATGCATTGGCCCACCTCTGGGATAAGCAAGCCCAGTATCTATCCTCAGAACTTATTTTTCAAGCTACTGTAATTTTAAACAGTTTAGTTGACACTCAAGAAACTCAGTGATGTCCTCTACTGTTCTTTGGTCAAGACAAGAGAATGCCACTCAAAACCTGAATAAGGTGATCTTGAGTCATATGTAATTTGCCAATTGGGACACTCACATCAGTAGGTAACATCCAGTCATACGCTGCCCAAGTAGATTCTACACAAAGCAGATCAGGAGACACCAAAGACACCTGAAGCCAGACAAGAGCCTGTACTTCCAGCATTTCAAACGCATTTATACATTTAATAACAACACATTTCTATTACTGAAACACATTCATAGAAGCATTGAGATACATAACACCCAATTTACCACCCCACTAACCACAATGAGCACACCTAGGACAAATTTAGTCAGTCTAACAACTGTTTGCTTGTTCTATCTACTTGTGAAGAGGCTTGCACATTTACAATCTCTACTTTGCACACAGTGACAGTTTGTTTGCCCAAGCATTTCTTTTCAGTACAGATCATTTACCCCTGTAAGCAAAGAACTACTAAGTTATTTGTGAGAAGACTATCAAAAAATACTTAGAGATTTTAGATCATTCCCAGAGAATAACAAACCGGTTCTGCTAGCAGGGGAGAGACAAGAGGTCAGTCATACCTTCTTAATCACTCAAATGCAAAATTCCTGGGATAGTTCAAGGTTGAAATGTCAGGAAATGGGAGTTGAGGCTTCTCACAACATTAACTTGCCTGCCAGCCTGCATATCCTGCATGCTTTCCTGAACTCATTAAGCAGAAAAGATATAAAAGAGTAAGGTAAAACTTGATGAGAACAGTACAACACCACTGAACGAAAAGCATGCAAGAGTTGGAATTTAACCACGTAATTCAAATGTCTTTAGCTTTAAATAGCTGAGGGGTTTTTTTTAAGTTTGCCTTCAGTTCTTATAGGATGAGAAGGTGCCTTGCCACTTGCACAGCCTGAATAAATTAACTAAAACCAAGTCAGTGCTCTCTGCACTTAGAAGGTTTGACTGTTCTCAAAGAAGGAGATCGGTCACTTGACAGTAAGGGGTAAATTGTTTACCAAACATCCAGACAGAGTAGTTAGACTAGTTTCTTGACATATTTGGGAGATTATGAACTGGAAGGCAGTCTCTGTTCTTACAGCCTGCACTCCTACTTCTCAGAAAGGCTGCCTATAGTGTGGGTGGCAGTAGTTTACATTGGCAAGATGCCCAAGATAAAAAGGTGTATAAGACAGACTCCCCCCTTCTCTAATAGAGCTCCTATAACAGGGAACCAACAGCTACTGTCAGAACAAGATAAATATTTGAGATTTTGGCACTGATGTATATATTAAACAATTGTTGTACCTCAGCGTTCAGGAACACGTTATCCCCTGGATGGTGGCACGCAGGGGCAGGCGGTGGCAGCAGGGCCAGCGCACTGCGCTGACCACATGTCTATAAAGAGGAACAGATTTGTGGCTCGCCCCACAATGACTTCATCAGGCACTGAACTTTCACATCAGGTAAGGTGATTAAAAACCTTAATTCTTTGAGAAGCAATGCATATTGCTGCATTTCTTACCAGCACATTCTACCTCCATTGTGATAAAGAGCAGTATGACAGTAAATACCTCCTGCATCACTGTCAGCTCCAGTGCCTTTCAGTCACATGGCATTTGAAATGGCAAAATAGACAACTCTAGGATGGCATCACTGGACTCATCTGGGCTTCCTAGTCTACTAGTGTAGAAATCAAGCATCGCTAGCACTGAAGTGTATTTACAAAGGAGCAAGAAAAACACAGGAGGCTGGTTTTACACACACACAGTTCTTGTGCTGCTCCCTGGTTCACCTCCTCCTAGCACTGGGCTAAGCAATAACTTCGTACAGCAGCTTTAGCAGGACTAAAGCCTGCATGCTGTTCCTGTATTGTAAACATTCTTACTGAGTTATACAGCTTCTTGATGTTCCTGACCCCAAACTCCAACATTTGCAGGCTCTTTGTTCTGCATCACTTGCAGAACATAGTCTAGGCAGGCAACAGGCCATCACCAGAGCCTCCTCTGCTCTTTGCCCTAAGACAGATCAGCTGCAGGCACTCAGCTTTCATGCAGTGCCTAGATCAGTTCTAGAAACATCATTTCACACCTCCTCTCAGCTTGGATATCTTGTCCAGACAGAGCTGAACCCAGCTACACACAGGAAGGTACCAAATCAGGCAAACCACAAAGAGGCCTAAGTGCAGTCACAGGAGGACATGTGCCCCTTCAGTGCTGCTGTAGACTCAGCAGTACCAGGTATGAACAAGGAATATTTCCAACTGCCTGTAAGAACAAGAGGAGATGGCTGGTCAAGTTGATCTTGGAGCAGCAGAGAATGTAGAATAGCAAAAATCCTTCTAGTTACAACACAACTGTGAATGCAAGATACTGTATTTAAGCATAAACATTGCCCTGCGAACTGTAATCCATGTAATAGTCTTCAAGAGGGACAAATCAAAAGTATGTCAACAGACTCGGTCTTGTAGGTTTACACTGAAGACAGCCTTTGGAAACAAAGGCATGGCACCTCACTTCTTCTCTGAGGAAGAAAAGGCATAGGCTACACAGCACTAAGCGCATGGATACAGTGGTTGCTGAAGCATACAAGCAGCTGGAATTCGCATTATCAGCTTTACTATCTACTAATGTTGCTATTAGTGTTGACCACAATGCCTCCTCAGTTCCTGAAAAGTCAAATTGTATAAACGCAAACAGAAACGGCAAAACAAGAACAGATGTCTAGAATAACCTCAGGAGAATAAAGACTTAGGACATGTAACGAGTTAGAAGATAAAGAGTATTAAGCTCTAAGGTTTAGTACCTTTGTCATCCAAAGTTAACAAAACCTTGATTTACTATGTAGTTAAGACACAAAATTATTCCAAAGTGCATTTATAGACAGAACTGTGCAAAGTCCAAAATATAGCTCAGTACTTCACACATTGCTCAGTACTTCACACATTCCAAGGGAGTCAATACAAATCAACAACTATCGAAGTTTGCTCGCTCACTTGAGGACAGCAAAAGTGAGATTTCCATCATCAAGTGGGTTTATCTGATTTACTCTTAGGAATATTGCTTATTTTTAATGCTCCACAAATACATTTTGCCAACAGATTTATGTTAACACAGAAGTTAGACTCTTTGCACTCCCCTTCCCCACTTATCTTACATAGCTTAAAGCCCACGTGTGGTCCTTCTGCAAGCTCCAAAGTGGCACAAGCAGCCTGCTGAAGACCTGCAATGCCCAGCACTTGGCTCAGGGAGAAAGAAAACGATCCATCTGCTCAGGGACCCCAGCTCAGATCAAACTGGGAGAAGGACTATAGTTTTGGTACTAACTCAAGACTTGGGAACAATGCCACTAAGGTGAAAGCCTTCTGCAGGGTCAGGACAAACATGCATTTTATGACAAGCAGAGTCAAACATACAAGCATCATGGTATTTACACATAGTTAAACAGGCACAGGAAAAAGAACTGAGCTTTCCTAAAGCATTCTAGATTGGTGTATGATACAGAGAGAGGACAGTAACACTTAAATCAGCAATAGTTTCATTATACTGAGTGGCCTTATCTCCTGACCAGGAGGAACACTTTATTTTTACTCAAAGTTTTTGAAAATGAGACAGATCCCCGAAGCAATATCTAATGTTTCAGAACTCAAGAGAAAACTCCTTATGAAAAATTCATTTCCCAAGACCATTTAAAACTCAAATATTATTGCAGGGAGTATTATCTGAGGATCTCTACAAACAAAAGCTCATAGAGGCAACTGGTATCTATTGTTCAAAAAGGACATAACAGAAGGGCTCTGCAGCTGAAGTACAAGCAGTAAACGATATCCTGATCACAAATTTAAACTGGTTGCCATAAAAGCATGGTGCCATCTTTAATCATGAATGTACATGCATGTGAAAATGTAATTTTTTGCCATGGGATAACTGACAGTTGTTTTGCTGTAAAGGCCTCATGGACAGGAGGAGGCTGCTCTATGTTTTGGCCTGAGGCAGCCCACTAAGTTTCTACCTAATGCAGTGTATCATAGTTGTATTTTTTTAAGCATTCAATAGACCTTTACATAGGTACCAGGTTATCAAAAGCTTTGTAGTTATTACTCAGGTCAAAATGCACAGCATTTCTTTCCACTAAGCAAAGCCTCAGCATAGGCACCACTTCATCACTGCTGCTCACACCTCATGGTCTAGGTATGTGTCAGAGACACACCTTACATAGCCTTACTATTAATATTTAGCTACTGTTTTACTTCAGTCTATGAAAAGAGCACAGCAGTCTCCTTCCAAAGGAACAGTCTTCCTCTTTTTAACATATTCTGGTGAAGGTGTCCAAAGCCCCTTTAGATTGGGTCTTTCTGATTTCTCCTTCTTCCATCCTCACTTCTTCCTCGTAGAACTCATGTGCAATACTCGTTTTGGACCTTCCAAGGGTTATCAAATCCTGACAGCAAAGTTAAGTCAATTACTCTAAATCTCCTTGGAAGCAATAAAACAAAGTTCAAAAATATTTGTCATAAGAGAAATATTCTAGATAAAAGGAATCAATCGTCAATGATCTCAGCATATTGTCTTTGCTTTCAGCCAATCTGGCAAACTGTTATCAAATTAATCTTTCTTTGTAGTTAGACTCCTGCTCTTACAACTTTGCTAGCAATGCCTTCAAACTTTGGTACAAGTTTGGTACAAAAAAATAGCAGCCTTATTGTATCTTAAAAAAAGGCCACATTTACAGCACTACCTCTAAGTGAAAGACTGCAACTTTTTCTAAATCAAAATGAAAATGAGGGTAGCCCCCTGAAGACTAAACTCTGGGTTTGGTGCTGGCACTGATGAGACAGTACAGGAAGGTTTCAACAGTACTGTCCATACATCAATGGAAGTAACAAAGCTTATGAGAACTCAAAAGATCTCCTGTACCCATGTTAAGTTACTGAGATACAGGTTCTTGTGAGAAGACAACTGGTATTCTGCTAAGTGAAGCAGAGAGCAAGCCTGTGGTCCTGCAGGCAATTCACTCCTCAGAAAGCCAGGTCACAAGCTCTGCACTGGAAACAGGTGAGCTGGGTGTTTAGTGATCCACTCCCCTCAATTTTCATGGTAACCCAATGCCTGGTGGTTACAATTTCATTTCTAGTTACTTCAAGATTCATAGTGATAGCCTGACAAAAAAAGTTAGCTTCTTTTTCTAAAGGTTCTTTACCCTCATCCAAGCTCCTGGCTCGTATACCAGAGACACCAGCATCTGTACCAGTTGTTCTATGCTGCAGAAGTGGAGGATGTGAGTCACAGCAGAATATGCTGCATTTCATCCCAACCTTGCAAGCTGAATAAATCCAAAGGAAAAAAAAAAAAAAAACTACAAAGAGGCAATGAATCAAGTATCATGGCAAACAAAAGCTGGGGTTATGGGATCAAATTCAGATCGACAAAGAAGCTGGCTAGCAAGTCCATTGGTTTAGAGAGAAATGGTGTGTATGTTCCATTTGCCCAGGAGCAGTCTGTGGACACGCAACATGTTCTCTGTAACCCAACTAGATGCAGCACATTCCAGCCTACCAATCCTGACACCTCCACCACTTAATGGGACCTAATGCTCCTGCCACAAGAACATCAGAGGTGATGAGAGACTACTCATTGCACTCCTCAACAAGTCCATTCAGCTCATTCAACTGGGAGACAAGTCTTGACATCCTAGAGCAAATGGATTGCCCTGGACAGCCAGAGCAAGCCAAACTCCATCTTCCTAAGCTAAGGACACACCATTCCACAGTAGCTAGAAACAGATCTCCCAAGATGATTAGTGCACATCCAAATCCCTAGCACACATCTAGATCCTCTAAAACTGAAAATTATCTGAATTTGATATGTGAGACAAGATTTTTACCCAAATGCTGCAAGCTAGAGCATTTAGAAGGGAATTATCTAAAAGGCATTGAGAAACACGTGAATTTCTCTAACAAGAAAAACCCCACAGCACAAGAGAAAGTTCATATAGCCATGGAGAAAGAGAGGGTTGCTTTATCTGTACCATGACACTTTTCTGGGACACATTCAGGATTAAATGCACTCAAAAAACATTTTAAAAAAGGATCAGTTTCCAGGAAATACAGTTTCTTAACCTGAATTGGCACGTGGCTGCGCAGGTACATGTGCTCTCATAGGGGAGGAAGAGAGAATCGTGTCAGATCCACATCACAGAGACATCAGCAACTGAGCCAGGCTAACGGTTTGTTGGTCCCAACAAATAGTATACCTTCCACCAAATAGTCACCTTCCACCCTACATACCTCTCTTTACTTCTCTTCCCAGTTCAGCAGCTCTGCTCTCCCTCTCTCTCTCTCTCATCACACCCATCAAGCCCTACCACTACCCACTTCCGTTCAGTAACAGAACCAGAGAGTACCCAGACTCTTCTGCCAAGTGAATTCACAGTTGGGTTAGCAGGACTCGGCAGCCGATCGCATGCCAGCGACAGTGGAGTGTCAGGAACAGAGGCAGCACTGGGGAAAACTGCAACGCCTCCCTTCGCTGGTTGTGATGAGCTATCTGGCTGCTCACCAGATTTCTGGGCACCGAACTTGTAGATGAGCTTCATCTGCCATGGATAATTAAAACTGGTCCTCTCAAGTGGCCCATCTTCTCCAGCTGCCAGACTTTGCCTTGCTTCTGCCTTCCTTACTACTTTAAATGAAGCGCATGGAAACAGTCAATTTAGAAGCTGTTCCCTTAGATTTATTCACATCCCCAGGTGAAGTCAGTCCAGCCCAGCCAGGGGCCCAACGGCCACCCTGACACAGACTTTGCCAGCAATCTGCTGGGGAGCTGCTGTGGAACTGCCGCAGAACCTTGTGCTCGCTGTCAGTGCAGCCGGCAGCACACGGTGTGCAACCCAGCTGCCGCAGGAATGTGCTCGCTGACTGCACCTTTTCATCTCGATAAGGATTTTCAAGGTCATGTTCGCTTCCCTGCTGGCTCCTCCCCAGCTCCAGTGAAATCCCAAGCATGCAGCCCTGGGCTTTGCTGCGTGTTCCCACTCTCCGTGTCTCCCGGACACCGGCACAACCTGTCGCATTCCTCCGCAGCAGTAAACCCCAGTCTTCCTACTAGCCCGCAGCCAGTTCCCTGGGGTTAGCAACACCTCTCTCCCAAGAGCAAGCAGGCACAGCACTGCAGTGGCAGCTGCTTCACCAGCACACCCAGCACCATCTGTGCTGCAGGGTCAGGATGACTCCGCAGTGAGGCTCGTTACCTGCAGGATTAACAGAACTGAAATTAACATTTCATATAAAAACAAGTCGCAGACTAACCTAACTCAGAGGCCAAGAGGAGGGCTCTGGTTGCAACTCCTGTTGTGTACACTAAAGCACATGGCTACACCATCTGCTGAATCGGTCTTCAAGGGCAGTTGTGTAGAAGCTGCCTTCAGGGACAGCCCCTGCCGCCTTGTCCCCACACCCACAGAGCTGCCAACCAAAGCAGCTCAGCAGCAGCAGCCAAGGGGGAAGAGCTGCCTGCCAGACCAGGGCTCAGAGGAAAAGCAGAGGTGATGTGTTGGGCCTGGGAAGCCCCTTTCTCCAGGCATAGGGGATGAAGCCCCCTCTCCTTCATCTAACAGTCATCACTGCAAAGATACAACAATGTTAAGGACCTGCAGACACTCCTCACACCACATAAGATTTCTAGATAACTACTGAAGAGTCACACATGCTGCCTGCTTACAAAGCCAGCTAATTATACAATCTGTTAAGCATGTATGCGCACACAACAGTGCTTTGAGTCATTAGAGGACGGGATTTATACTTCACTGCACGCATCTTGCTCTTTGTGAGTTCGTGCCTGGATACAGCCAAACCCAACACAAGTATCTGGAATGTCTGCAGCTCGTCGGCCAGCGCATCTGAATACAAAGCTGAGCCCTGTGAGAGTCTGACTGGCTGCACACAACCCCCAGTTGCACATCTTGCTCCCCCAGCCATGTTTAAAACCCTTATTCCCTTTCTTTACCGCTCTGAGTTTCTGAAAACAGAGTATGGCACAACATCTAAACTACATTCTGAAGCTGTAAGAGTGATGTTAGTGAGGAAAATGCAGCAGTGCAGGTGATGGGTTGTGAAGACAAAGAGCTCAACATGGGAGCCAGCAGCGCTGCCTGCCATAATGTGGCTGTCCCGGGTTTAATCCCGGCAGAAGGGCCCCGGCTGCTGCAGGCAGAGACCTCGGTTCCTATGGCAGCAGCCACTCCTCCCTCAATGGCCAAGCCCATGCCAGATGGAGATCCCCATCCTAGGTGTTTGTTAGACAGATAACATTGTGGGTTTCCTCCCTTCAATCACATCTTCATTTACTGTTGCCCAATTTTGCTGCCCCTGACTTCATGCAGCTCAACTGCAAGGCAGCAGCTCTCCCCAGGGCACCCCAGGCAGATGCCTGTGACACCCAGCACAAAACCATGGGGCTGTGTAGATCTACCTGTGCTCAGCACTTCAGTCGGCTTCTCCTTTTATTCCTGTACTGATTCACAATGCATTTGTTTGCTTTTTGCATGCAAACTGAGAGGAATAGCTACGTTTTCATGGGTTAAATGATGTTTGTGGCATTTCTTATCTTTAAAATAATTTTCTCTGCTGAGGATTTTACTCCAACTTCCCACATTCTGAAATATCCAACATGATCTGCGAGTGAGCTCTACCCTCCCTAATTTGATTGGCTTCATCCCCATGGCATGACTCTATCCCAAGGAAAGTCCTATCCTTAGGAATCATATACTTGATGCTACACTTCCAAATGGATATACTCAGCATCAGATTTTCCATTTTTACTTTCTGTGCCTTTCCATTTAGCCTGATCATTTAATACAAACCCCAAAACAGTTGGATTTTAAGCATTTGGTGCATAAGGCACCAAATATTATTTAAGGGCTCTGTAATGAGTCAAGCCAAAGCATCTCTATTTTCATGCATTTCTCTTCCGTGCAAGTCAAAGGAAGCAGCAGAAGGCATCAGCTCTGTAAGAGTTTCATGACTTGATCAAAATCAGCTCTTAAAAATCTAGTGGAAACCACAGAAGCCTAGCAAGATAAAGTAAGAAATCATATCTTTATGTCACATGAAGCCTCAGCACCTGCTCATGTGTAAGAGGATATTTTCTCTCTTGATTTTCACCAAAAGGGATGTAACCAGGAAAAGAAGATGGTGTAGATAGTCCTATGCTCTCCTTGTACAGAAACCTAGCAAACAAGTCACAGGATATGCAGGAGCTTTAAGGCACAAGACATCTTGCTCCTGAAAATCTTGAGGGGCATGAAATGCCTTAGGTCACCAGGGACATCATCCAGAGCACACTGTGCCTTTCTGAGAGGAATGGGACAAGAGGCAGCAGTACTTTCCAAAAAGCCATGCTTAAGAGCCAAGGTAATTAGCAGCTCAGTTGCTATGTTCAGCTCTTTCATACATCCATCTTGCTCACACAAGAAAGTACTAAGGAAACTATTTTAACAGCCACCACTGGATTTCCAACCTAACACCTTCTCAAGGAGATGTTCAGAGATGTTACATTCTAGAATAGGATATCCCTCTATACATTTAAGTAGCTCTCATCTCCAGTTACCTCAAACAGCACCTTTCCTTGAAATTAAGAGGAAGCTTCTGAAAAACAAATCACGTCAGAGCCAACCTTCTCTATGCACAATCTGTATGGCTGACATTGGTAGAACGACATCCATGTCCAGCTTACCTCAGTCATGTTTCCCTTCCACTCACACAAAAGGAGGAAAAATCTGGGTTGTGGATTTTTTTTTTTAGTTGGGTTATTTTTCAGTGTGAAAAAATATTTTTTCCAAGATTCTTCTTCAACATTTTTACTCCACAGCTACCAGTTTTCACAGCCTTTATAGCTGCCAAATGGTAAGAAGCAGCTGAATGAGTAGAACCTCATTTTAAGTCAGTGAAATCCAGTATTTGTAGCAAGACACTTCAGGCAAAACTAAAGCAGCCGGGGAGGTGGGAAGTGTTATCAGAACCAGAGCTCTGTGTGTACACATACCCCCTTTAAAGGGAGCTCAGGGCAGACACCAAGGAGGACGTGCCACACACCCCATGTGTGCTGCTCTCCAACCAGATTATGCTGGGCACTGTGTAAATTACCAGTTGCCCAATCTAGTCTCTTCTGTAGCTTGTTTATAACTTATTGAAGCTGTTAGAATACAACTATCACTGTTGCTCAAGGCAATTACCTAAAATATCTCAGCTACTTGTTTTCATCATTCTAAATCAAAGCTGGATCTGACATTGGGCCTTACAGCATCATACAACTGGTCTTAACCAAGCCATCATGAGAGCTTACAGGTTTGAAATCTGCTGCTTAACTGAGTACTACTTCACTGTCAGCACCTGAATGAAATGCTCCCATGCCAGTATTTTTCCAGCAAATAGTTTCACTGTATTATTCATTTTCTTCATTTCCACCCAAACCATCATTTCTACCTACACCATCAATGCAGAATTGTCAACTTACTGCTATCAGCTCAGCTAAATAAGTAATTATTCACAGTTCAGCTCATCCACAAAGACCAAGCTGAAATTCTCTGCCAGACAAAATACTCCTGTTGCCTTTGTCTACGATCTTTAAGCTAACCTACAGACTGATGCAGAGAAACAAATTGCTAATAGGTTCTAAAAATCAGTGATCAATCTGCAGAACTATTAAAAATATAGACTTTACTGGTAGAGGTCTTTGAACACTCCTCTTCTCCTTTGCATTAATAACGTCCTTGATTCAATGTCCTTCTAATAATTGTCAAATCAATGGCATACACAGATGCTTCTATTATTCCAGACCAGAGAAGACACAGGACAGCAATGCTGCAGAAGCTGCAGTACTTGGGGTGAATGAAATATGACATTGAAAGTCTCTCTAACTTCATTTCAGAGCATTTTGCCAGGGTCCTGAGTAGTCACGTGCTGACAAGGCCAACATGCAGGTAAAACGGTGCCCCCAGTTGCGCATGCAGAAGATAAAAGGGAAGACATCCAGAAAGAAGCACCTACCTTTTTAGGTGTCACCTTTACAGTGCCAAAGCAGATGGAATTACAGCCCACAGCCCTGAGAAAGCATCAATCTGATATTTAAGCTGTGTGCTTTGAAAGACAAACTGCAAGCGAAGTCACACTCACCGCCCGCAGTGCTGGGCAAGCACAACTGCACCCACTGCAGCTCAGGAGCAAGCCACAACTTCTGGGGAACCACATTCTGCAGGAAGGTCACTGCTGTGAAAGACAGTCCTTGGGACACCTCAGCTTTCTGCAGCAGCAGAAACTGTGCCCAGAGAAAGAGAGAGAAGCTTTTTCTGTGCCTGCTAGCTTAGTGAGGAAACAGAAGGGCACTGGGGCTGAAGGAACAGCTCACTTCCATAGCAGGAAGGCTCGGATACTCCTCAGGCTGCTCCAGCCCTGCCAGTGGGGTTTGTGCTTAGGCCCATAGGCAGACCTCCAGCAGCACCAGAAGGCAAGATTAAATGAGGCCCTCCAACCACAACCAAGCTCTAGGGGAAAGATTTTTAACTCTCCCACCAAAGAATCTACACATGGTTACAATACTGTAAGCAATGGTTCACTGCACTGAGATGGATCCAGAAGCAATCTCTTACAATTACAAAAACGATTGGAGGGGGGGGAAGTCAAATTCAGATCTCATTCAGCCTCCATCTGAGCAGCACTCATTTAAAAGGTGGTTTGTTAATAAGTTATCCCTTTTATTTTTCCCCCCTTTAACATCCAATAGAAAATATTGCCATAGAACCAGTTCACAGAGTCTCACAGTTCATCAAGCATCATCCTTATAAATCAGTCATTCCCCTGTCTGTATCTGAACTGCTTGATGGACCAAACATCCACCACATTAACCCAAGAGGTCACCTACTCAGGGTTCAGTGTAAGAGGGACTGGGTTTATCTCTATTTTGTTCTTTCTATGAGACTAAATCAATTAATATTCTTCAAGTACCCAGGGCTGCATTTTCATCTTCTTATGTGCCTAGCTACCCGCTCAAGATACACTGATGCCCTGTCACGGCAGATGATAAATTCTCAGCGCTCGTTGTAAAAGCAACAACTTTGCACAGTTATCTGAAAACAATTTCAAATCAAGTACAGCAGAGCCCCCAAGCACCAAATAGACATCGCCTCTGTACATGCCTCCCTGATCACAAGGCATGACAGCAACAGGGAATCCAGGGCTCTTCTCAGATCACCAAAGAGCAGAACCTACCTGGAATCAAATGAGAAAAACAAGTAAGCAGGACTGAAAGGGCAATTTGTTACACCTGTGCCAGCCAGAAAAAAAACACAATGCATATACAGTCCTTAGTGAATTGAGTGCATTGCCCTGTTTTCTTGTTCAGCTGAATCAAAGCATCCCAAAAGCAGGCTGTTACAAAACAGGAGTCAGATAACACCACTTCCAAAGAGGAAAGAATGTGAAAACTTTGCTGACTTTCCCCATTCAGCATGAATGTACTTTACATTCTTCCCAAAGCAAAACTAATGTGCAAAGAAGAAGAGCTCATAAAGCTACAAAAATGAGCAATTTCAAACAAGCCATCAGGAACACCAGGAAAGAGCACAACAAGCAGCACTTTGTGATGGTCCAGATGCAAGAATAAACCTCAGCTTTCCCAAAGGGTAAACAGACAACTTAGCTTGAGGTAACTGACTTTCTCGGGTCCAGTTTTAAGAACCGAGCAGAACTTTAACCCAAAAAACCCACAAGACTGGTTCAGAACTGACCGTAGTAATACAGAAACACCTTTCACTGCAGAAGACCAGTGCTACCTGGCCACCAGACTGCTGAGCAAGCCAAGCAGCTGGGGAATCTAGAAAGGACACAGGCCTGCTACTTCCAGCTCTGAAAGGATTCTGAGAAAGGTGAGGATGGGCCCAGAGTAGAACACAATTGCATTACAAATTCCCACCTTGTATTTATCACAGTAGCATTAGAGGCAGATGCTGAATTCTGCTGTTTTGGCAGGATGTCTGTCAGTTGCTGTCCGGTTTGCAGAGCATCCTTTAGGCCGATGAAGGAAGGGCAAGATAAACAGTCAAACCATCCCACTCTACTCAAACTGCACGGTCACAGAGCACTCATCAGCTCTAGCACTTCAAGCTACAGGGAACAGTCACACTACAGCAGTATTTTGGCCCATTCATGATGTTGGAAGGTGTATACATAGCCTATAGTACTTGGAAGCTTCTGAAAACAAAAAGCATCAGCAACAATGTACTCATATTCCTTCTCTTAGTGTTATATGAAAAAGCGAGGCTACATCCTTTCAAGGCAGTTCACTTTTAAAAAGACTACTTCTTTGACAAATCCTCACTCCAAGCTCTATTGCTCATCTTCCTCTTTGCTTACCTACAGCATATGAAAGCTTAGACAAAGGTATTTGACATTAAAACCAGTTGAGAAAAACGTCCTAACAAGTTTCCAAGCCTATTTGCTTTTCTTTGCATGACAAGCTTTACAACATTTCCTGCAAGTCTCTTACTCCACGTTTTGTTCAAGGGCTTCCTGATTATCCTAATAAAATAATGCCCAAAGCACACCAAAAACCTTTTAATAGAGTGAAAATCAGAGTATCAGATCTATTACACCACCCAGCCTTTCCCCTCCACTGGAGAAGCATTAGAGTCTTTGGCCATCTCATTTCAACAAGAAGGTTATTTAGTTCTCCGGTTTGGAGTAAAGTATTTAATCGCTAAAGGATTTGCAAATTACACATGAATATGCATGTAGCACTTCTCACCATGACATAAATCCTATTGTATATTTATGAATGGATTGCTTTGCCTCCAGCTTCTACATGTATATAAACACAGGTTTTAATCTTCAATTCCTTCCTCCCTCCCTTCTTTTTAAGGACTTGCTTAAACAAATTTGCATTTTTGGAATCTATTATCTACAGTGTATTTCGTGCCTTTTTTTTTTTCCCTTTAAACTGCAAACCTCTTTCTCCTGTCAGGCAAAATGCTTACTTTATGCAAGGCTTTAAAGACCCTGTAAGCATGGCCATAAGAGAACTAAGAAAGAGTGTTATACAGCTTGTGAAAGAGAAAGAAGCAACAGGCACTGGAAAAGAGACTGCTTTGAGCATCAGAGCTGAGAATACAAAGGCGTGAAATGACCAGTCAACAGTTTGCCTTTGCTTGCAAAGATATTAGCTAAGGGGAAGCAGAGCCTCCATAAGCATCTAGGAAGCAAAGGCAAAATATATAACATTGTAAAATCCTTCATTAATATGGACAAAACTCCATTATTCCCCACACCTGTCATCAGGTATCCAGACTCATCACAAAGCAGATGGATCAAAGCAGCGTTTCAGCCTGTCTTTAACAACAGATTTGCTAAGAGGCACAACTGTCACTCAGAGAATTGCTGCCACACACATCTGTCCAACTACTCCAGGGAATTCGAACAATAATGCCTCTCAAGATAACTGTTAAAATGATTTAGTTTAGGTTATTTCACTGCAACTGCATTCTGGAGTAAATCTGATTGCAAAGACACACCAACATGCAGCACTCCATCACAAGCAGATTTCCAAGCAGAGTAATTACAGCTGTCAATTACCACTTGGACCGATCGCCTTTTTGTTACTACACAGCAAAACCCCAACCATCCAGCAGTAACTGCACCAGCTGCTTTACTCTTTCAAGGACCTGGTGTCACTTGGCTCTGCTCAGAAAACAGGAGCACTCCACACCTTGCTGCCTTGTAGTAGAGAGCACAAAGACTCTGGCAGCTGCCATGGACACGTGATGGGACGTGGCCTGACACAAGACCAAGTCCTCTTGCCTCCAGTCACTGCCTGGTGACATGTCTAAACCAGGCTGTGAACTGCAGCATGTTCAGCTGCAGTCATGTCTTTCTCCAATAATCAAGGGATCTTTTCCCAGTGGGAAGGAAGAATCACCCACAGCGCTTGACTTGAAACCTTCAGTGACCCCCCCTAGAAAGGGCCACCAGCATATCTAAGCTACTGAAGATGCAACACAACCTGTCAGAAATACCATCTAAAACTGGCAGAGCCTGTGTCTGAGAAGCAGATGGAAAACAAACCAGGAAGCACTATGGTGTAATAGCTACAGACTACTGGACAAATAGAGAATAGAGATGAGAAAACTCAGAGAACATTTGCTTTAGGGATAAGAGTGGCATTTACAAAGGATGTGTGAAAACAAGCCCGAGTGGAGGACTCTGACCAGTTTAGCTGCAAACTTGTCTTCGCAAACTGAGAATTTTATCCATGCAAATCTTCCACAAGTGTTCCCTCAGTGAAATACCCCTCCCTTTCCACACAAACACTCTTCTCCCAAAAAGAGATCTTAAAAGGGAAGTGAGGAGTAGTGCCTGAGGAGTATGAGATCAGGCAAGCAAACAACATGTGCTTTAAGTTATACTTCCGTTAGCATCAAACAAAGGCCAAGACGGCAGGTACCACCTAAACTGAATTACTACTGAGCCAGTACCACTAGGAACTAGCAATGCCATGCAACAGTCTATTAATAACTAATGTATGTCAGATGACATATGACAATATATCTACCTTTATTCAGAATTGTACACCATCTAAACAGAAAAGATCTCACATTGATATTTGACAGACTGGATTAAAGTTAAATCTGGAAATTTCTATGTTCAAATTTAAAAGCAAATAACCAGGCAAGTCAGAAAGCCCAAGACATCTTGCAAAACCTTGGTGTCACAGAAAGCCATTCACTTTCCTGAATATAGAGATTAAAATAAGACAGAATAACACTTACTGAGGACTATGATGAGATCTCTTTACTAGACCAGTCTGCCTATGGTTAGAATATCACAGAATTTACTTGTTGAGAACTAGCTGTTACACAGCCTAAAGCCTTCTGTGTATGTGTCCACATCAGAATTAAATTAGCCAGTGTCCTATCAAGGCAACAGATTGTTTAACGTTGATGCTTAGACCTTGCAGTGTGAAATACTTGCTAGGGACATCAGAGAAGACAAACTGCAAGTCTGGCTTAGTGCCTTGCTAGCTGACAAGCTATTTAGGTTAGCTTGATGTAGAGATAACTTCAAGGAATTTCAGAAGAATCTAAACAAGTGGTGAACCAACAACTACAGTGGAAAGAGATCAGATGTTGGGAAATGTTGAATAATATACTGTACAGAAGAGTTTAACCTCTTATTCTCTGCAGGGTTAACACACACTACTGATCAAACACATCTGAGCATCGCCACATACACACTTCAATAAAAACATCTGTTCAAAGTGCTGATTTGATTTCAAGTGTTACATTGTCAGAACTCTGCAATACAAAAACATTAGTCAGGGTAAAGATTTTTTTTTTAAAAAACCATAATTCAATATGAAAAGCTCCTCTGGAATGCCGTCTACAGTACAGGTCATGCTAATTTAGATAACCTTTATCATTTTATCTTCAAAATGCTTCCTTTTCTCCCTTGAGAAAAGTTTCCATGCTTGCTATACAGGGAATTCATTCAGAGCAACAGCAGTCATGAAACTGTATCATTAACATCACTCTACTAGTCATGGGGAGCATCTAGAAAAATACTAAAAAGAATACAGAAGCTGTTGTGGCAGTAGAGACCTTGCAAGACGATCCAATCATAGAATGGTTTGGATTGAAAGGGATCTTGAAATCATCTGTTCCCAGCACCCTGCCATGATCGGGGACACCTTCCTCTACACCAGGTTGCTCAAAGCCCCATCCAGCCTGGATGAGGCAGCCAGAAGATGGAATGTCTGGCTAGCTGAGCCCCTCTCTTCCCATCAAAATAGCAGAAGCCCTAAGCAGCAGCCAGAAGACTGAATCCAAGTCACATCAGATGCTGAAGAACAGAAGTGGCACCACTCAGAACAAAGGTTGGGTCTGAACCACAAAAGCCTATCTAAAGAGCGCTGCAACAGTCCAACAGCTGTTAGCAGCTAGAGCAGCATCACTCGTTGGGTGTGCACCTTACCCTCTGTGCACTGTTGCAGTAAAACTGTCACATCTCCTAGATCAGCATCACATGGTGCAGAAGCCCAGCTCCACACAGGCTGCCTCAGAAATCCTAAACGAATCCCCAGTAAACCACAGCACCCCTGTAGAGCAGGCGGAATACAGTCTGAAGACATCTCTTCCAGGAAAGCAGCACTGGGGTAAGCAGAGTTCAGCTTTGAGGAGCCCTGTTTCACCTGACCACCCAGGTGCTGCCAGACCAAGGCAGCAGCTGCCCCACTCTTGGGGTGCCATTTTCCTTTCATTTCAGCAACAGCCAGCCAATTCCACCAACTAAGTATGGTAAATACCTTGTAAAGGGGTTAGCGTGAGCTTCTCCATAGCCTGAATCAGGCTGACTGACCCAGCACCACCCAAGACAGGCCACCAACACAAGGTATTTCACAGGAGACACACTGGATAATTTGCATAGCTGCATTGCATGGCAAGCAAATACTTCCCATTATCACCCCCACACAAATTCCCTCAGAGGTAATTTGGATAAGCAGCTCAAAAACATCTTTCAAACAGTCCAACTATGAGAACTTCAAGCATCCAGGATGAAGCAGCTACAGAGGCTTAGATGCCACGTGAAATCAAAAGTTGTGCCTGGCAGAAGCAAAATTAACTGCAAGGTTACCCTCAGCACAACTTTGTAGTGCAGTTCTGAGGCTACCTACGTTTTCCTTTACTGCTCTAGGAGTCCAAAAGATTTTTGTCCACTCCTGTTCCTCTGCAGGCCACTCTCCCTGTGGTGCAGTTGTGAGGGATAAAATAGCAGAGAGCCCCTTCCTTAGCAAGGGGCTGCCCTTGTTCCAAGCACAAGGCTACTAAGGCAGTTTTAAGTCACATACGAGAAATTTGCAAGCTGTTGCAGGGTCACAGTATCACTTACATTTTAGTTGAAAATAGTTAATGTGACCACCTTACGTCTCAGCTCTGCATAGAGCAGATATGAATGACTGCCTCTTGCAAATCAATACTGTTTATTGCGTGCTTTAAATCAATAAAGCTTTCCTCCACAGAGTAAATTCTTCTAAAACAGTGATTAGGCATTTGAGGAAAACGAAATAGTTTCACTCAACAATACCATTAGTCCTGAAACATCAGCTTGACATCCCAGCCAGAAAGCACTTTGTCAGAATTAATTAATCCCCACAGCATCTCTATAAGATTGAGAAGGCAATTCATCTGCTTTTTAAATGTGCTGGGTACTTATGTTGCAGAACATCATGGCTGGGGTGGAAGCTGTAAGTACCAGTATAAACACAGAACAAACCAAGCCAGGAGAATCCATCCAAAAGCATGAAAAACCAGAGAACACTGACAGCTGTAGGATTTGGCTTCTTTGCATCTTCCTGTTACACACCAAACCTCCTGTGACTACCCAGAGAGTCTTCCAGATGTCACTTGACTGGATGAGTGGCAGTGAAAAGCAGCTATTATTCTATTGGGAGCAGTTTTGTCTGTTGTTTGTTCAGCCAATTATCTACGCATGCAACTTAAAAAGGAGGGGGGAGCAGTAACCTTAGGCTCTGTGAACAAGAACTCTGGGTTTTATTTGAGCAGTTAAAGCTAAGTCTTCATTACCACAAGCAAAGCACATAACCTTACTACACAGGTCTCACGAATGGCAAGCAGCCAGAATAACAAGTATTTCTCTCCAAGGAAGTGGTGGATCTACATAGCTCTTGTTTGTGTGGCAGCACTAGTCTACATATCTCCACTTGACTTGGCCTGGCTGCTGCCACCCCCCTTGATTCATTTCCTTTTCCAGACAACACTCACCCTGCTGGTGGGCCACTCAAGGCCATCAGGCTCACAGCCCCTGCACAGGGAGGACATCAGCAAGGCTTTCCCAAGCCAGCTACATGATCTCTCACCCTCTTTGAGAAAGATGAAGTTCTCCCACACCTGACATCACTGAGTGTCAAGCTCAGAACACTTCAGCCCTGGCTGGCAGGGACAAGCAGTGCCCGTAACACGTGCAGGAACATGTTGTTGGGGCAGTGACGCTCCTCGGCACGAGGAGCAGAGTGCAAGGCTAACCTTGGCAGCGTGCACTCACCTTCAGGGGCACACAAATGAATCAATCATTTACTAAGAGATTTCTCCAGTAACTGAGATAAGAGTTTGGTCTGAAAAGGCGATGGAGCAGGTCAGTGACAAGAGCAGCCTCAGCCACCTAGCACACACCGCTTCTCTATATACAAGTTAATTCATTTAACTTTTTTTCCCCCCCACGTCTTCCAATAGGCTTTCTGGCACAAGAGGAATTTATATCACATTCAGTCATGGTAAAGTTTGCTGCAAAATCATCTTCCTGTAACTGTGCTAGCTATGCAGCCATCAGCATGAATTACACCTTCAGGAGATGCTTTACCCCACTGCTGGTTTCATCTGGCTCCAGCAAGTGAAAGTCCACTCTTCCTGTAAAACTGGATCAGAAATCACAGGGCAAAGCTAAGCACCTCTCCAGCTCTGCAAACACCTCCTCAGTTGAGATGGCAGAGTGCTTGACCAGGTCAAGTGCCTGGGAACAGTTTCACAAGTGCACCCTCAGCGGCATTCCCAGGTTGCCACCAGAGCCAGCCCCACTCCCACCTCCTAGCTGTGCCAGCGCAAGTTCCTGGACAAGCCCACACGATCTGGAACAACTGCTTCTTGTAAAATAAACCCAGAGAGCAAAACACTAGTTTCTGGACCTCATTCTCTGCACCGCTATGGAATTTTACTCTAGCAGCAGTAGCTTAAGGTGCCCCCATCAGCAACACCACTGAGCACCCAAGGTGGCTAACACACCACCACCTCTCACCTGCTGTGTCCATATCTGAGATTTACTAGCCAATTTTCTGCCATTCCACTGGATGGAGATCACTATAATTACTTTGATGTGAAAAAACATGACCTACATAGGGATGAAATTGTTGATCCCCTTGCCAAATAAGTTTCCAGCTTGTAGCGGTGTCACTAACTTCACAAGCCACCAGTCTTTGAGGCAAAATTGAAGGCTTGATCTTGTAAGCAAGATGACCCTGCCAGAGCAGAAAATGCAGTTCAACCTACATATTTCTAAACAATATGATTTACGGAGACTTCTTCAAAAGCAGTTCTGATCTTTTAAGACTCAGAATTCCCCAAGATGCATTAAAAAGCTGCTCAGATGAACAACGCTTCACATTTATCATCTTTGCCACCTTCTGTAGGGATGATAAAATAATACCTTTAGTAGCCCTGGAGTCCCTCCCAACATCCTCTGTCACTACACAAGTGTGCATACCACACCTTTAGCAGTGATGTCCTTGTTAACAAGCACCATACCTGTTGTTTCCAGCTCCCTTCCCTAGTTTGAAGCAAGTTTACACAAGAGGAAACACACTGGCTCTGAAAGCAGTCCCTGCAGTCTCCAAAAGGATCAATACATCCTACCCCAAGGTTTGTCTGAGGAGTCTCAGGAAGAAAAGAAACCCCAAAAACAAACCAGTAAAGTTGATTTTTTTTTTTGTAACTTGAGGAGGTCTGATTGATTCCAGCTTCAATTACAGGTGCAGTCTGTGTTAATTCATCTTGGGATACTCTTGATACCAGAAAATTAAGTGTCAAATGTCACAGTGATCTTACTTGTTGTCCCTGTCTTCCTACACATTAGCACTTACATAACCATTTACCGTGGAAAACAAATTGTAAGACCGGCACAAGTCCTACACATTAAGACACCTGTTCCCAGAGATGGCACTTTAGATGACTCTGAAGACTGCATTTCTGTCACTCGCTTTGGTACCCATGGATAATGGTTACCAACAGCTTCTGTTGGCATGCACTGAACTGCCTGTTCTTTATAAAATAATCAGCTATTTTTGGGGAATGTAAGAATGAGAAGGCATGAGATTCACATACATATGACAGGGTGTTTGGTTAGCTATCAGTAAAGAAAGGCAACAGCAGGCATCAAACTAGCAGCCTTTAGCTGCATGACCTACGCTGCTGACAGCGATGAAAGAAAAACTTAAGAGAAATGCTCCATCTTTGAGAATTTTTCCTCTCTTCCCCTCATGTGTATCAATTTTCATCTACAGAAAACCATAGCTCCTTTTATTCTTGAGGCTTTTCACTCCTCTTCCTTCTGCTAGCCCTTTTATTTTGGAGAATGTTCACATTTAAGTTAGTTATATTTAGCTTTATTTCAACGGCTACAGTTATGCTATAGGCAAATAATCCAAGCAGTGGACAGATACATATGAAATGCTCACACTTCTAAATCTTTAATACAGGAAGCGTGGAGACCAAGTGTGCTGAGCAGAGTGGGGCTGAAGAGCACCAAGATGAGAGCTACGCAGAGGAGACATGATACTCTGCAGTATTGTACATGAAGGCAGACCTAGAGGGGCTTTGCTAGATGATTATGCTCTCTCCATGACATGCCTAGCTTTTCCTCAGTAAGATTCTCAGGCTAGGCTGAGTCTTCCTAAATAGGTGGCTCTATTTTATACACACAAAGTCTTCAACATGTGACAACATACACTGTCCCTGAACCTTAGCAAATCTGTTCCCTAATTCTGTTGACCAAAGCTCTACTTTGGAGGTTCAGGCTGGAAAAATCTCTATATAGAGTAGCAAGGGATTTCAGAAAGCAACTGCAGAATCTATCTGGGCTTTCCTTTACTACATGTCCTCAATCCTTTACATCCATAAGAGCACTCAAGAAATGAAGGGTCATGAACTGAGGGATTGCCGATTCCCAAAACTGAAAATATCTGCTGCTGTTTAGCAGCTTCAATCTAAAGGTAGAAGTGGTCATATTTCACTAGCTTTCACTCTCCACAGGAGTACAGTGATGGGGATTAAAAAAAATAAAAAGTTCAGTCAGCTACACCTAAAATAATCTAGAAAAAAAACTGCTTACAGTACCATGCCAGGAAGAAGAGTACAAAACCCACAAATACCGGGGAGTGGGAGAGGTTGCCAGGCATCTCAAAATCCTCAGTGCTATCAAGAAGCTGATGGGTTGAAAGGCAAGGAGAAGTGGAAAAAAAAAAACCTGCCCATTTCCATGGCAGTCTGAGGGAGAGTAGAGGTTTCCCAAACCCAGGGTAAAGAACCAAGGGACAGCCCACCCAGCAGGACCCAGATATCCACCTATAACCCTCATGTCTGATAAACGCAGAAATCTCATTTGGGGAACACTGTTGGTACAATTTCTGCTTCGCAGTGATGTTTAAGAAGAGGTAGCAGCTGGGGCTAACACTCTCAGACGCCACTCTTAACTTCTGTTTGGTCATCAGCACAGCAGCTCACAGTGCAGACGCACCCTCTGTGTTAGGAAAGCAACTGGGACAACTGGCAGGTTTTACCAAACGGTATACACTGCTGCATACCTGAAAGATCATGCTCGCTTTTGAAACCAGGAACAAGAAGTTTCTTCCCTTAGCTCAGTAAGGTTGCATCTCCTGTTACACTGTATCCAAGTCCTGAATTACCTCATTTCACACAAATCTACAGGAAGAACCAGCTACCTGAGCTTCTTTTTACACACGGGGGAAAACACAGCAGGATTTTGGGTTTTTTTTTTTTTCCTCCCTCCACACACCTGGTCACTAGACCTGCCACACAGCTTTTTAACCCAACATCTTTGGTTACAAGGTACATTGATTCTTTTCTGTGACATTATTCCACGGGTACAGGAATGGTTAAGTCACAAAGTCATTCCCAAAGTGCTCTAACACCCACAGGCTTCCCATGGTGTCAAGTACACCCTTCAAAGGTAGGAGGCACAAGTGCTCTAACATGCAGTCGCTTTTATTAAGATTCCAGGCACCTGACCATCACTCAAGTCAGCTTTACAGGAGGGTGAGATGCCGCTAAGTGCCAGAGGATTCCTACTTGCAAAGTCCCATGGCCTCTCTTATGAATATCCCATCTGCAGGATTGGTGACGTGCATTATACGAGAGCTGGAAAAAACACCAGCCCAGCTTTTGATTTCATACAGTCCAAGGCCAGTTGAGGTCCAACCTCACACCCTCTGCTTCCCTTCCCCTGCTGCAGACACCCCTCTGTGTGCCCACAGCCTGGCAGCCTACTAAATCAACCTCTGTTCGCAGCACTACAAACCTGACACCAACTGTTGTCACAGCAATGGGCAAGCCCATGCCCTGAAGCTAGATGGTATCCCTGCTCATGTTTATTTCCACTAAATTAGGCTAGAATTAAAGATTTAGAGAAGGTTTAAAAACCTCTGCATCCTATCTTTCGCTACCTTTTGTTGCTCCCTGAATAACCTGATCAAGCATTTCAAAGGTACAGTCCCACTGACAAGCAGCTGGGTTCATAACGAGACCCAACACTGAGATCTTCCCCCACATCCCTCAAACTTGCTGTTTTACAGCCATATTTCCTAATTTATTGCTTTTCGCTGGGTAAAAGACAACACGTGTAAGCACAGCACAGAGAGCACTGCAGCAAACAGGAACAAGCCTCTTGGCTGCAGCAACTTTAAAGATGAATTGTAAAAGGTTAGGCTCTTAAATATTTAAGCTTAAAATACACTGATGAAGTTCAATGATCAATGTGTAAATCCAAGCTCACAACTGCAGGGAGCGGTTATCTTGTGGCTGGAGCTGATCAGAAATTTCCCATCAGCTGAATTCCACAGACAGTCATAATTAGTTGAAAGAGAAACTTCTTTCCCGTATGTCAGAGCAGGCTTACGACTTACACAAGCACCTGGCCCCCCAGGTGATGGGTAAGTTCTGTGTCACCTAGTTGCTCTAGCACTGGACCGACCAACTCTTCAAAACTTAGAGGACTCTCAGGGAGAGTGTCCAATGCAGCTTTCCTTGGTAACACAACTGGAAGATGACTCAGTTGCAAAGCTCATCAGGGCCATGTGTATTCAGGTGTATTTCTATGTACACAACAAATATGTCATGTGATACGAGTTATCAGTATATGTTTGAATACCGTCCTTTAACAGCGGTGAGTAGGTAATGGCTCTGCGACCACTCTCAGTGCCTGTGTGTACATAAGCCACCTATTTACTCGTTTCTGTCCTTTTTGAATCACAAACCAAGGACATACGAGACTTTTTATAAGCCAGGATTAAGCCTATTAGATTTCTGACTTGTGAAGATGCCAGGAAAGCATTCCTAATTTAAGCTTGTATTGATTTTTATCAAGGTTAAAAAAAACCCACACCTTGAAACAACTGCATTACTAGCTCTTCTCAACCAATACGTGAAACAGAAGCCTCAAAACGAGCTCCAAACCCCTCTGTCTGGCAGTAGGTTACATTGGTAAGCAGTACACACAAGGATTATTCCTGGAATGCAGAACACTCCTTGAAATCTTGTCAGATTGGACAATCATTCACTTCCCTGCTTAACAAAAACACCTAAGGGGAACTGGTGAGAAAGCAAAGTCCTGACATCCCACCTACAACTGAAGCCCCTTCAAGGATCTGATTGCTGGGGCAAGGGGAAGAAAGGAAAACAAACTCAGAACTCACACTAGCTGTCCCACAACAAGGGGGACGCTCCCTGTTCAGTAAGGGAAGTGTGCAAAACTTATCAATGATCAACTGCGCATTGAGATCTTTGGAATTTCCAGCTCAGCGAGGCGGATTTTTGAGCTGCTGTGTCTGGGAACTCGAGCTAACAGGGCATTAAATGCAAAAAATCTAGAAACTTCTGATTTCAACAGAGATCCAGAAGTTGAGCTTCCCACATGCTCCAGCTACTGTACACCGGCTGACCGTAACTGCCTCAAGCACGTAACTACAACAAGCTAGGATGGTGTTGCTTGGAAAATGAGCCGGGTCTTGAACAGTACACTATTTTCTGCTTCTCTTACTTTTCAAAGTGAGTGACGTAGCGAAAGAGCTCCTCGGAGCAAACACGATGTTGACAGGGGCGCTCAGAAACACCACCTGAAGTCACCGACCCTCTGCAACCACCACGCTCACCAAGGCCACAGAGTTCCGTGGCCAGTGGCCACAGAGTCCCCACTTTGCCAGTCCCTCCCTACTCCACGGAGCCTCGGCTGCTCTCCTGGAGCGCCCCAGGTGTTCTTCCCGCCACCGCCGGGGCTCAGAAACACAGCGCGCGGATCTGCACGATGCCTGGCGACCCGAAAGGAGGTGGGTAAGAGACGGTGGGAGGACAAAACAACAAGGATAAAAACTCCCCGACTCCTCTCCATCCCTCATCCCCCGAGCAGCAGGCAGGCGCCCAGCGCCCTGCCGGGACCGCGGGGACCGAAACGAGCGTCCTGCCCTGTCCTGCCCTCCCGCGGAGCCGGAGCCGAGGGACGGCGGCACTTACCGGCTCGGCAACTTGGGAGCGCGGTAAGGACGCGCCGGGCTACGGCGGGCGCGCTCAGCACCGCAGCCGTGCGCCGGCGCCCAGGAAGGGGCTACGAGCGGGCACGGCACGGCACGGCATAGCACAGAACGGCACGGCATGGCACGGCACGGCATAGCACAGAACGGCACGGCATGGCACGGCACGGCATAGCACAGAACGGCACGGCATGGCACGGCACGGCATAGCACAGAACGGCACGGCATGGCACGGCACGGCATAGCACAGAACGGCACGGCATGGCACGGCACGGCATAGCACAGAACGGCACGGCATGGCACGNCGGCGCGGCACAGCATGGCACGGCACGGCACAGCATGGCACGGCACAGCATGGCACGGCGCGGCACCCGCTCCCGCCGCCCACCTGTCGCGAGGGTCGACCCAGCTGGTGGTGCGGCTGCCGTGGTCGATGTAGTACACCTTCCCGTCGTAGTCCCGCGCCTCCTCCCAGCCCTCGGGCAGCGGCAGCTCCTTCCGCGGCATCGTCCCCAGCGTTGGCCGCGCTGCCCCATCCACCGCTCCGCTCCGCTCCGCTGCTGG
>WBNH01007674.1:0-77052 GCA_013401255.1 Urocolius indicus | reverse complement strand
CCCCCTGGCGGCGGGGAGGGACGGGCCGCGGGGGCCAGCGCGGGGCGGGGGCCGCGAGGCGGCGGCTCCGGTCTCAGCGCTGCCGCGCACGCGAGGGGCCCGCGGCTCAGCTCGGCCCGTCTGGTCCTCAGAGAGAGGGTCACGGGAGGTGGAGGTGGCGGGCGGAGGCGTGCGGAGCACGTGGCCGCAGGGCCGCTCGGCGCCACGTGGCCAGGGGCTGTGGCTTGCCGGGGGGGCCGGCCCGGGCACGACAGCGGCGTGAACCTTCCCCCGTCCCCGTGTCCCGGGGGCTGCGCGCTGTGTCTGCAGCGGGACGGGCTCCCTGCAGCTGCTGTTGCTTGCTGCCGGACAGCAGCCTCCGCAGTTGCCCACAGGGCTCTCCGCGGGGATGGCCTCGGTGACTTACCCATTTACGTGGCTTCGAGAGCTCGAGCTCTTTGCAGCGGGGTGTGTACATGCGGTAAGAGCGTCACCAGAAGGCAGGAATAGAAAAAGAAGCCGGCGCCAGAAAGTGCCCGGCACAAGCTGTGAGGCAGAGGGAGGGTGATGCTGGCCCGTCCCATGGCACATTACCCATTGCTGGGCTGCTGCCTGTACCTGAGCATGGCTCTGGCATCTCTGCACTGCAATACGACAGGAGCTATGAGGATGTGGCCTCGACCAGTTTTTCTGACCCCAGTTCTCCGCAATTCATGTTTGACTGTACTGCCTGCGTCAAAGCATCACAACAAAAGATCACGTGACGTCATGAGGTCAAGCTGTGAGCTAATGGAGTGACCCGACAAGGTGGCAGTGAGGGGAGGTTTGTGTGAGGTTGCGTTCTCCCTGGAGAGCACCAGCCGACGCCGGATTCCCGCTGCCAAGGGCGGGGGAAAAAGCAAGAAGTTTTGTAGTGCTCGAGCTATTGAAACAGCAGAATGGAGCGGGGATCCCTGCCAAGCACAGGGGTGGAAGAGGAAACTGGAGGATGGGGAGAGAGGAGAGCCCCGAAGGGCTGCAGAGGAGAAGTAAACGCAAGAAAGACAATTAGAAATAACATCTCATTTTTTGTGCCAAATATTGAGAGTGAGATAACTTCTTTCAGGATTTCTGACAACCTGCTGGGAGTCAGAAGTGCTAATTCTCCAGAGGCCAGAGCAGAATGCGGTAGCAGTTGGCTGATGAAGTGGTTGAGCAGGGAAGAAAATTAAGACAAGTAAATAGAAAGTGAGGCATTTGGAAAATAGCCCAATTTAACCCCATTGTAGCTGAAGCCAAATTTGGAGGGGGGCACTAAATACGTTCCTTTTATGAACAGGACCATGTGCAAGGCTTTAAAATTAATAATAAAGCAAGGAGAAGGGATTAAACACCGTATTTGGCCACAGCTCTGAAGGAAGACTGAGGTTTCTTTTGGAAGGGAAGGCTGGGAGCAGTGGGAGCGGTGCCGCTCCAGCGAGCAGACACCGGCAGCGCTGGGAGGCCTGGGCCGACGCCAGCCCTGTGCAATGGATTTCTGCGAGGCACTGGGCTGTCATTTTCTCTTTACTGCTTTTAATCTGGTGGATAATGGTGTTTCTGTCTTCGTCAAACACTCAGCAAAGTGCTTAAGACATTTAAAGAGGGGAGCTGTAACGATAGGAAGAAAAATCAGCAACAAATGATGATTGTTAATATTGCAAGAGAGGGAGCAAATCACAAAGTGATAACAATTTAATGTGTGTTTTCATGCTTCTGTAATTGTGGTCTTATATTCCAGCACAGAGATACTTCCAAAGGGCATGTTTCATTTTAAAGTGGGTTTCTTTCAAGTATTCTGAGCATGTGTAGATCTCATATAGAAGGGTGGGTTATATATATACACACACACACATATATATATATATAAGAAGCTGAGCAAATACCTTCAAATACCTTTTCCAGATGTCATCAGCCGTGTTTATGAAGAAAATAGTTGTGCAATTTTTTTTAAATGTACTTCCTTTTGAAGTAAATACCTCTGAAAGTATTTGCAGGTAGTTCTGACTCGAGTGGCGAGATCTTATTTCTCCACTCCTCTTTATTTCTTGAGGGGGAAAAAAAAAAAATAGTCCTCTCATTGAACCACACGAATTTATGAATGTAATCAGGAATGTGTGTATGGTAACTTACTCCCTTTTACCACTCACACTCACAACAAAAGAATTCAGTGTTATCAGAGCCTGTTTGAACTGTAAAGCAATAAACAAACAGGTGATTGTTTTCTCATGAGCAAAGAAAGGGAAGGTTTGGTTCGCAGGTAAGCTCTTACCTATGTGAAAAGTAAGAACACAGCAGAGAACAAAGTCTGTAGAAACCTCTTTTTTTTTAATTATTTTTTCTTGCCCTGGGGTCAATGTCTCCAGCATGACCTCATGTGCTGCACACTGCCGTTCTGGTCAGCTTTGCACAGTCCACAACAGACCTGGGAATAAATTATTCAGTAACAAGAGCAGCCATTTTCCGTGAGTAATTTCTGTTTTGCAGAGGCTGGCTTCAGTTTGGCTTTGGTTTGAGGTTTGTTTGGTTTTTTTTTTTTCCTAATACATTCAGAAGTCAGTATTTGTACTCACATTGGAAGTGCTGTTCTTAATGTACTGAAAATAACAAAACACATCAAAAGTTCTAGATCACAGTGTTGGTCTCAGCCAGTATCTTCATGTATCTGAATAGTGAAGGGAAAACAGGTTTAAATTCAGTTACATTTACCTGAAATACCACATTTTGATTAAAACCTCCAGGACTGTTCAACTTGAAGCAGTCTCACCATTTCTGTGGAGGGTTTCCTTATATTTTTACAAGCCTCTTCCCCAGCCAGCCCACCCCCAAACTGAACACCAGTATTTATTTTCTTTTTCACTTTCCACGTGGCATTTTAGTTTTTAAAGAAAAGTCAAACCCAAGTTTGGACAGATGGAACATTTCATTTTGGAAGTAACCCAAAGCCTTCTCACTTTCAGAAGCGGTTTCTAGCTCGGTGGGAAAAGCAGAGGTGCCCACCCGGCAGAGAAGAGCTCACACAACCTGTTGTACTTCCCACTCCCAACATGAAAGAGACTTTCTGTAAACATTGGCAAAGCCACTTCATTGTTTTCTTTCAAACTGCTCCTTGAAAGACCCATTGCTGGAGGCCTTCAGAAAAAGAAAAGCAGCTGAGATTTGCAAAGCCACCCTGTTGCTCTGGCAGGTGTTGGCAGTGCTTTGCTTGGTGTCCCCCAGTCCCTGCATCCCTTGTTCCAAGCAAGGCATCCTTTTGTTCTGTATGCCCTCAGCATTTGGTATTCAGCCTCAGGTGGTCCAGGTGAGGTGTGAGGGGTTGTCTAGCAAAAGGAACTATTAAATAGGCTCTGTGCAACTAGCTGGGTTTCCCGCTACTCCAGGAACTTTGCTGGCTGCATCTCTGCTGTCCCTGATTAATTTCCTCATGAAACAAGACGCTGTTGAATCACAGAATTGTTTTGGTTGGAAAAGACCTTTAAGAACCTCAGGTCCAACTGTAAACCCAGCACTGCCAAGGCCACACAATGTCCCTATTTAACTATACTCTAATTGGGCACCACCTGGAACAAATCATTCCACCTGGGACTCGCTCTGTAGGAAATGTGCTGCTCCCTCTGCTGCAAAGTGCATCCATGCAGGCAGATGTGTTCTGGTCAGGTTTGCTACATAGACACATCCATGATCTGACAAGGCTGTTTAACTCTTTGACTCTGTGGTAGGGAAAACAAAGCCCTGGAGTATTTTGTACCCTTAGGCTCTTCCTTTCTGACAGTTTTGGATTTTGACCTGTTCCCCACCTCACATTACTGAGGAGCAGAGCTGGAAGCACTGATCAGAACTCAGGGGATTTCAGTGGTCTCCCAAAGTGTGGTCTCCCAGACCATCCTGCTGTATTAAAAACAAACCCATCTTTTGTCATGGTTTCATACATTCTCAGGTGTCTATGCAGGAAATAAAATGTTGAGGAGGTTGTTAGCAAATATTCTCTGAACATACCAGAGGTACTCTAGTGTAAAAAGTCTCTTGTACTTTACTCCCACGCTCAGTGTAGAAGAAGCCTGAAAAGTACAGAAGCACTTGTAGCACCAGGCGTCAGGAAAGCAGCCTCAGAAAGCTTTGTGGTTCCTGAGTGAGCAGTTCGCAGTACTGTTGGTGGCTGGCTTTGGTGGCAGCACCTTAGCACAGGCTAAGCAGCTCCTACCCCTCCAGCTTTTGGTTCTGTTCTCCCCTTACTGTCAGCTCTGGCCTGACCACAGCACAGCTTTGTGTAGGAAGCATTGCCTCTCCCCTAAAAAACCCACTTGGTCTCTGATCTTTCCTTCAGAAATTGCTTATTTTTTCTTTTATTCCATTACCCTGGGTTGCAGCGTGACCCATCAGACACCTGCACTTGCACTGTGAGGTGGCCAACAGACTTAAAGCACACAGGCTTCTTCAATGGGCTCGTGGTCAGAGACAGAGTGATCAACAACAAAATCTTGAAAACAAAATGAAATTAAAAGGGCAGCTGGAAGATAAGGGCATTATGGCTGAAGACCTGCTTGTCATAAGCTAATCAAACTAAATAAAGGTTTGCTACAAGGAGGAAAATGTAATTCAGTCTTCTTTTATCAAAGCCTCAGGCAGCAGAATCTGAGCTTCTGATGTTAAATTTCAAGCTACCTTTAACATGCACAGAATTAGTAAACATAATGCAGTTCTTTATGCTACCCTAAGCATTAAAAAAAAAAAAATGAGCAGAATCCCCCACATTTGTTTGTTAAGTAGTAAATGTATTACTTGCTTTTTGTGAGTGCATAGGATAAAGTTGTGTATGTTAGGGAAGAGTCAAGAATATGTCACATGGCAGCTGAAACAAGAGTGAAAAATAAAGGCAAGAGGCAAGAGACCTAGGGATGAGTCTGGAAGCTACAGCCTTAAGAGCCTCAGCCACTTCAAGCTTTGTTAAAATACAAGGACATTTGCAGCACCAAGCCTGTAGGATTGTCCAAATGAAGCCCTCCCCACCCTTCAAGCCTTGACCACTTCACATGACGCAGGGCTCCTTGGGCTTGTACTGACCAGCCGCTCTTTGAGCTACAACTGCATCACTGCACACTCAAAACACAACCTGGCAGGTCCAAAGTCTTTTTTGCCCCCCCAGGTCTTTGCTCTAGCTATTTATTTTTCATTTTGGCTACTCTGTTTAGAAGTAGCTCTCTGTAGTGAGGAGCTGTGAGTGTGTGGCAGGGAAACAGGACAACATCCTGTGGTCTGTAGGAGAAGATTCTCCCAAGCCACAAGTCACTATTTACAACAGCACAAACATTCAGGCCACCCCCTGCCACAGGCAAGGCTGGCTCTAACACCCACATCAACCCCCAAAGGTAGGAAAACCCTACTTCAGCTGAGCTTTGCCTCAAAAGAATGAGATCCATCACAGGACACCTGTGATAGGGACAGTCTTCATACTTCCTGGGGCTGCCACCAGCATGCCACAGCCATAGCTTTACTCTGTGAGCCTTGGCACTTTGTACACCTGCACCAAAGATCTTTATCACTCAACAAACAAGCCTGCAGCAGGGAATACATTCCTAACTATGACCTTTGGGTGCTCTCTCAGATTTTTTTTTTTTTTTTCCACCTACAAACAAAACAGGAACCTTTTTTTTTTCCCCCTCCAAACAACCCTTATCTCTGGGGTTTGTTATCAGACTCTGGAGTGCCCCCTGGAAGCACTGCATTGCTGTCTTCCCTTGACTTTGCTGGGAAGATCAAGCTGTGTGAACATCTCTTGCCACACACACTAGGGGCTAAAAAAAACGTCTTTTACACCTTGCACTCATGGAGAGCTGCTTAACCTGAATGGGAAACCACTCCAGTGAAGCTGGAGCTGGCTGTACATGTGAAGGGAGGGGTAATGGCCAGGGAGCCAGGGTGCTCTCAGTGGTGCCCAGTGACAGGACAAACAGGCAGAGATAGAAATACAGACAATTCTGGTTAAACATAAGAAATACTCTCTGTGCTGTGAGAATGAGTGAGCACTGGAATAGGTTGCCCAGAGAGGCTGTAGTCTCCTCCATCCTTGCTGAGATTAATAACCCAGCTGGACACGGTTCATGAGCCCCTGCTCTTAACTGTGGGTTAGCCTCGGCTGTCCTGTGGCTATGAAACCCAAAGAAAGGAGCTGGATGCTAAGCCCTCCATCAGCCTCACCATACACCATGCTCTGCTTTTTAATAAGGGCCCTGGGCTGTGTCAAGTGTGAAAAACTCCCCTCTCAGTTGCCTTTTGATGCCTTGCCTTCCCCCCTGGGCAGAGGCCAAGGCATTTTGAGGGACATGTCTTCAAAAAGGTCACTACAGCCCACAGAGGCAATCAGGAATCTGATTTTTATCCCTAAGAAGTCCTTTTGACAGATGAACAAGCCTAATTTAGAGCCCATGGAGTCGTTGACTGTTGCTGGCCACCAGATAGGAAGTATTTGGATTACTGATTTGTAGCACGAAGCGATGTTTCTTAATATTTTACTTTTTTACATAACTGCTTCAGCTACTGAGGTTTGGGGAGGGAGAAACACTTGCAATAGTCACAAGGCTGGGGCTTTAGCAGGATAGGCAGTAGTGCAGCCAACACTACTCTGCTGGCAGGTTTTCTTTTTTATATGCAACCACAAAATTAGACCAAAGCCTGCCAGAAGCTGTCGTCTAAAGAGGCAAAACTTCTGTAAATACAATTTCTCCAATAACAATGCTGTAGAGCTGCTGTAACACAGCACAGACAGCATTAAGAGTGCACTGCCTGCCACCTTCTGTACTCATGATGGCTTAACTGCCACTTCCATTGTAAATCCTGTTTGTTAAGGATTTATAAATTGGCTGCATTCAGTTGCTTCTCTCTGAAAGCTGGCACACAGCTCTCTCCCATGGTATTTTTAACACATTTTTACTTTATTATTTGCTTTTATTTTTGTCTCCTTGGCTCAGAAGCACCACAGAAGTAGCCTGATTCTAACCCAAAAAAACATTAAATCCTCAACAGAGACTAAGGCACTACAGNCTAACCTAATACATTAGATACCTGCTTTGAGGACACCCTGTTCCTGTAACAGGAGTTGCAGTCAGCTGCTGAGCTCCAAGTGAGCTGAAGTACACAGGTGAGTGCCAGACATCTGGTGGGGCACCTAAGTACTTAGCCCATTAGTATGATGAGTCCAGCTGTGAGGGCACTGCAAAGCATCTTGTGATGACTGTTGTGTGACCTAGTCTTGGTTGCTTGTTAAGTACCACTTGCTCTTCCTAGTAGCACAGGTAATCACAATTAGATGTTGCTGTGGACACACAGTTTGTGACTGTGAATGTAGGTGTACTCAGCATCACTGTGTTGGGTTATGCAGAAGCAGAAAACACTTTTATTTCAACACAAAGGAGTTTGTGCTTTGACAGTGGCAATAGTATTTGCCTTTCTAGTGTTCTGGGTCATGTTCAAGCATTGCATAAAACTACGTTTAATAGGGAGATGATAGAGACACATGGTGAGAGAATGATTTACATATGATGGGTGTAAAAACAAGTGGTTACAGCATATAATGTACATATACTGGTACCTACCAACAGCAGGAGCCTCCTGTGACAACCTCTGCCCAGCAGAGCCACCTGCTAAAGCCAGCACTCCTTTGTGATTTTCCATAGGCTGAATGCAACTGCAAGGCTGTCTCTGCTAATTCAGAGATCTGCCAAGTAAAGTACCTTGTGCAGCTGCCTCAGGAACTGTATTGTGGCAGATGATGTCTCTGTCTGAAAAGCTGCTGTGAGTGTGCAGCGCTCGGCGCCACTGTGTGAAGTGAGTGACTCCAGAGGAGTGGCAGATTTCAAATGCAATGAGTAAGGTTTAAACAAAGCTATCCTCAGTTTAGAAAATAAGAAACCTTTATGCTGCAGGCTGTACCTGAAGAGGTTGGGAAGGAACTTTCTGTGTTGGCATAAAAGCTCAAAGGCAGCTGAGAGGCAATGGGGGGTCCTAGTACTTCTTGCTACTCTGCTTAGCTAAAGCCACAGAGCCTGCTGCACTCCACAGCTGGCTAGTAAAGCCCTATGCCCACATTCAGAATTCTGCAGGGACATCTACTGGTAGTTCCTTTTTGGAGAAAAAATTGTTGCTGTAGAAGGTCTTGTCTTCTGGACAAAAATCCATGTTTCCTGAGATGAATGGCTTTGGATGGTGTAGGACTTGTAAGGCCATCCTACCTTAGTTTGTAAGGTAAGGTCTCACCTTTGAACAGATCCACAGTTAAAATGAAGCCCACTGGAGTGTATGATTGATCTTAACATGTGGTTCTCATGCAAGATCACCAGATGAACACAGGACAGTATGATAGGCTAGTAAAGGATTGGGAGCACATCTCAGATGAGGAATGGCTGAGGGATCTGGGGCTGTTTAGCCTGGAGAAAAGAAGGCTCCAGGGAAACCTTCTCACTCTCTTAACTACCTGAAAGGAAGCTGTAGCGAGGTGGGGGTTGGTGTATTCTCCCTAGTAGAGGAGAGGCTTGTAGAGAGGATTACAGGGGCAGAATGCTGTCAGCACATTCATTTCTGACAACAAAAACCTCTGAAAGGCTACATTATTCAAGGGATGGGAGATGAAAACCAACCATACTAGAGCCAGGCTCCTCTGCAGGTTTCAGGCTGTCTCTGAGTATTTTTAGAGCCCAGCATGTGTACATCAAACCTTGCACTCTAAGTAGCAAAGGAATATACAAAGTTTCTAAATGCTTCCTTCTCCATATGTGCTCCCATGAGAGTACTGTGGATCCATTGGTCTGGCCCAGCTTTAGGAGGAGCTTCTGTTGGTTCTTTTCTTTGGGACACACCAAGGCCACAAAGAAGACTAACAGGGCATGGCAGGGCGACTGGTGTGGGCAGGCAGAGGAAGGAGCCAAAGGCAGCCTCTGAGCATCGCACGGGCAGAACTGCCATCATGTGGCCAAAGTGCTGTGGAGTGCAACCTCGAGTGGTGAAACACCAGTGGTGAGGAGCAGTGTGTACTGAGACACACACCTACAATGACAGCCAAGCCCCAGGCTTTGGGCTAAGTCAGGAAGCTGTTTGACAGCCAGCTCCTCTTTCCAGAGCTGAGAGCATCTCTTTGTCATAATTACAAAAGACATTAATTCTTCCAATCTTTATGGAAACACAAAGGGAGCACAGTGGCAGAGCCGAGGCTTAGATGTGGGAATGACCTCGATTGGGTCCAGCACAATAGTCAGTTGGATCTAAGAGCTCAAGTCTATTGCTGGGGCTTTCCACGGGACCTGTGCTAAGTTGCACACAGGCTTTGGAAGACATAGATAGCTCTGGAGAGCTATCTGGTGAGCATTTAGCTAGCATGACTGGACCACTTTCAAAAGCCCGATGATGTATGTGTTATTTGCAAAGGAGCTGGGGAAGGAGTACATCCCCTGCAAATCTCTTACATCTCCTCCCATAGTAGTTAATATCGAAAAGGGTACTTCACTTTAACTGTGTTTCCCTTTGAAATAGCACAATCTGTAATTCTGCATACTCAGCTTTAGGAGAATGACAACAGAATAAAGGTCTTGGGGACTGTGCAACTGGTTCTCATTTCAACACTTTCAACTGCAAGGAAATTTCCATTCAAAGAAGTACAAGACTTAAGCAGTTTACAGGGCAGGGGCAGTCCAGAAAAACCGTGATAATGAAAAGTGTCTTCACTTTGTGATTTCATGTTTTCTGCCTCTGTTAAAATAAAAACCCAAACTTAACAATACTCTTCTAAAAGGTTTCACTGGGACAGAACAGTCTAAAAATGTAGCAGCACTTCAAGTCCACCAGCACAGAAGAACATTTGCCGTGATGGACAGGCAGGACTTCATCTGAAAATGCACCTTGAGTCATCCTTTAGAGGATGAGTAACAGGGCTTGGGGGTTCTTATGTGTGCACTGCACAGGGCAAACATTCAGGTGTAATGCTCGGGTCAGAACAGGATGAGAAATGAGATGCACTTGGTGAGCGACATCGGTGTTATACAACACAGCCGCTACACTGTTCTGCTTTAAAAATGACTTGAGTGAATTAATGCCCATCATCAACTTGAGCAGCTCTGTCCATATCATGAATCATTAAAAACCTCATTTGCAAGCCCAAAAGCAAACCTGTTCTCAAAATTAAGCAGAGCTCTCAAGCTACGTACTTAAATGAGATGAAAGCAGCAGGGCTCTGGTTGATGGATGGCTCCCTTTTAACAGCGTCACGAGTGATTGTTTGTTTAGGAGAAAGTCTTTGATCTTACCTCCAGTTTTTAAATGTGGTAGTAATAAGCAGTCTTCCCCCAAAATGACAGATTTCGTGGAGACTTCCTGGCTCACAGCACAGCTTTCCATGCTCCATTTAATGTTATACACTTCTTTTCCACCTGTTTGGATGTTACTTTAGTGCAATTTACTGCACATTTCCAGGACTGAAACATGGCAGGTTGAGGGTTGCTAGCTGTGAGGTGCAGAGGGGGAATTTCTAAAGCATTTACCAATCTTTCTGCTGTGTCCTAAACAGAGTTTTGGGTGATGATGTGTACACGGGACTTTGCTTACCCAGACATGAAAGGACCAGCCCTCTGTAGAATCTACGGTACAGCATCAGCGAGTCATTTCAATATGCAAGATGCTGTGTGCATGAGGTGACAGCGAGACACTCGTGGGTTTGTGTTCTTTTTTTCATTTCTAAAAGACTTCACAATGGAAGACAGGTAATTCACAGGAGTTTTAGAGACTTTATTTATGTATAAACAATTTAAACACTTTGCCATAAATTATCTTTGCCTGTCTCTAGTCTTTGCTTAGCAGCAAATTAAAATTAATATAAAAACTCAATGAACAATTCATACATGTATATTACAAAAAAGTTCTTGTACCAAAGTTCTTATTAGACTTTTTTTTTCTATTTTTTTTTCTTTTTTTTTTCCTTTTTTGTGGTGACTGTAATGTGATTGTCTCAGTTTCTCGACCAAACAAACACACTAATAATTTTTAAATCTGAAACAGTGATTGTGCCTTCTGGCTGATGTATGTACAGGGTGATCTGACGTGGTGCCCATTTGCAATAGTGTAACACAATGCCCACAGCTCTACTGGAACTGATACCAACAAACTACTGAATCTAAACAGACTACACCCTGTAACTGTGTTATACTGTCCACAATGGAAATCTTCAAAGACAAACAGAGTATGAAATTTATTTGTAGTGATTTATAGCCACCATTTTGAATGTAACTTTACACTCTGCCCTCTTTGAATAAGTTAAGCTTCAGGCCAGACAAATGGAGGGTCAGAGTGCAAGTGTGGTTTTGTTACTTTTAAATATATTTTTCTTGACTATTTCCAGTGCGCTCTCACTTGCCTTCTCATTGTCCTCCAGTTGCTACACACAAATCACCCCAAAGTCATGTTTTAAATGCACCTGTATTTTGCTTTAAATGAAAACCTCTTGGATATTTATCAAACAAGCAGTCTGAATCATCTGTGTTTCATCAGCTGGTTAGTGAAAGTGGCCCACTTGGATTTCTTAGTTTGCTCACGTGTGAGTGGAGTGAGGTAATACAATACGAGGCCTTCTTTTTGTTTTCCTTTAGACCCAGAACAAGTGGGTAATATTTCAGGGGTACTTTTTAATTTGTACTGTTAGAGTTTTCAGTCTGGCTTTAGTCCACTTCAGGATGTGGTTTTTAATCACTTGAACAGTAGCATTTAACTCAAAAAATATGAGCTTTTTTGCCACTTACTATCCCAGAGTAGCTCAGCCTAGTGCCCCCATGTAGGTCTTCATCTCCTTAGGAGAGGAGATAACAGTTACGACTACTGATTCATCCAGCAAAGGATGACAGCAGGTTAATTTGTTACCTCTTTCCCATTTCATTCTGTCTTAAAAACTGGATGTTGCTGCTACTGTCTGCTAGCTCTGGGTACTGCTCCACGGGCAGGACATAATATCCCTCGTAACCTTGAACCCTTCCCGTGTTCAGAAGCTGCTGCTTCTCTCCGTCTGTCCATACGCGGCTGCCGTCTCGGCCGTCCCGCGCCTTCTGCTGCTCCTTGGCCCAGGCTGATCCCAGGGCTCGCTGCCGGGCCTGCTCTAACACTCTCGCCTTCTCCTCGTCCAGCGTGTCGGGGGTGAGTCCGTAGCGGATGTTGATCAGCAGGGTGGAACACTGAAACTCAATATTGGTAAACCTTCGAGTCCTCCCGTTGACGAGGAGAGTGGGTTGGGAGACCGTGACGTTGACTCCGCTGTCCAGGATCTTCCTGCCGCTGGTCATCGCGAGAGTGACGAGGTCGCTGTCGGCCGAGCCTATCTTGACAAAGTAGTGGGTATCCTTCCCCTCGATGCTGTAGTGCATCTTCTCCAGGTAGTGTGCGCTGTTAAGGACAGAGGCAATCTTTCGGCTGTCGTCTGTGGCTATGCTGGAAATGCCAGTGGTTACACGGCCTTCCTTCACGGCAAACATGATTCCTTTCCCAATGATAGGAGTGGTGGTTGCGAACCAGTGACCTGCTTTTTCTCTAATATTGGCATGTAATCGTTTAGATATGACCTGTCCCTCAAGAGCCATGAAAGCCTGGTTGTGTCTTTCTGTCGTCTGCTGAACTCCTGTGATTAGCTGGGGAAAAGCAAAACAAAACACCAAAGAAGATATAGACCTGAAAATGCTCATTTCAAAGACTGATACTACTCTTTGCTTTACTTTGAAAGGAAAGCCATGCAGTGAAGAATTCTATGCTATGGGAGCTACCTGTCTATTTACATATCCTGTTCAGAATCGGGTAAACACTCATCTGGCAAATTCTTTGCCTGTCAGTAATACCAAATGCCATATTCCTCATGAAGCACCCTTTGGAGTGCTTCACGTACCACACATCTCGATTTTGGCAAATTATACGATATTCGTTTCAAGAATAAGTAAGACCCAAGTCTAGCACAGTTTTAACCAGAACTGAAAACAAACAGAATCAATCTATTAAAAGATGGCACTTGACTTCTGGATACTTTGGACAAAAGATTTCAACCAGAATATATGACCAAAATGCTTATGAGTACAAGCCTGTTTGAAAATAGCTGAGATTTGGGCTCCAAAGTACCAAAGCAATTCCTGACGAGGGGGTTTAAACTCTTAAATGACTTAGAAGCCCACAAAGATGGCATTTTTAGGTTTATATGATCATTCCCGTGTATTACCACAAATGTGAAGTAAGCGTAGCAAACACCAAGCTTGAGATTGGCCTAATACTTCATTAAATAGGTTGGAATTTATCATGAAGACTGAAAACACAGACTGTGTTCCACGCTTAGCCTGACAAGTAAGTATGAATGTTGTAATTGAAGTCAACTGTAATGGCAAACCAAAGCCTCTAACTATGAAAAGCATCACACAAAACATGATGAGAAATCCTCTTACAGGATGAGAAGCAGAACCATTTCTTAGCAGTACAGCAAGTACTAACCTAAGTTTATTGCAGCACATGCATTATTAGGATGGTTTTACCAAAGGTACGGTAGATGATAAATTACCCTGACAAAAATCTCCCTTTGTCACTGCTAATCAAGTTAATCGAGTTACAACTTGTTAATCAAGGAAGAACTCAATAAAACACAAACTAATGACACTGTAATTATGATAACAACGAAGGCTGGCAAGAAAGGCATATGTTCATTAGTATAAAATCTAGCTATACTCATTTCATTTTACACTGAGATAAATACTTGGCCTTTTGCTGTAACTACAGAAGAGCCAGAAGTTCTATTCATAGAGTGATGTACATTTACCAAGAGAAATAACTTGGTATTTCTGCCTACCTGTCCATTTTCACAGGCTTGACTCTCAGACAACTCGTATGGCGGTGACACAAAGTACATTTTTGCTCTAGGGAAACCGGGAATAATGTTGCTAAGCTGAAATCCAAACATCACCAACCAGCTTTTGACATCTAAAAAGCAAAAGTAACCAGGCAAATGAGAAACAAATGTGCGTAATAAATATAAGAAATAAAAAAAATCAGGAAACCCATCCTTCACCTCCTTAATTTCAAGTAGCTGTGGAACTCATCATTTATATTACACTGTGGCACTTCACAGAATTGTAATAATCCACCATGAACAGACACAGGAAATACTGCTTCAAATTTACCCTCAAATAGTTCATCAGGGATGTATCACTTCTTCCATTCTTTTGCCATTACAGCATGTGGATTATCCCGACCTTTTACTGTATGCAATACTCTCTGACACCTTCTGATGTGGCTACTGTAACCTATACATTGTATTGCAAAATGATGTTTTATTAGGTTAGTACTCCTAAAAACATCTGCAAAGTCCTTTGGGAAAACACATGGTTTCTCTCCTATGTCCTACTTCTATTAGCTGTCATCAGGTCTCAGGAGGCTCCATTAAATGCACTGAGAAGCTAGACTTGCAATGCAGATATCTAAATTTAGGTGCCATGAATACCCTCCCCATCCCTCTAGGCCCAGTACAGAAAAGTAGGAGCTGTGTGGGAGGGTTACAGCTCAGCTCCAGGTTCTACCAGTAAAACTCTGGCCTCATATCTAGTTGAAAAAGCTAAGTAAATTAAAACCAGTGATTTTCACTCAGCAGGTATTAACAACTCATGATGTATTTTAATTATCAAAACTGTGGTTTTCATCAAAAAAAAAGGTGCCCATGACCCCGTTCTGGCTGTCATGGAGATAAGCAGCAGTGTGGACCTCAAACATCCCACTGGGACACCATACACACCATTAGGACATACACACACTCAATCAGGACATTATACATCCAACCACGATATCATACACTCTGCAAGGACATAGATACACCCCATTGGGTCATACGCACACCTTACCAAGATGTCATACACCCTTGCCAGGATACCATACACTCCACTGGGATGTACCACACCCCGCAAGACATCATACACTCTGTTGGGACAACATACACTCTCCCCAGGACATACATACACTCCACCAGGACATCACACACCTCACCTGTGCCTACACTCTCACGGGACAGGCTCAGCCACAATACAGCATCTGCTTGCTGTCGAAAGCCTGTTTTCCCAATATTTTTAGCAGTGGTCATGTTACATCATGAAAATACAATACTCCTTGGTTGTGGACATTTGACAACAAAAGTATTCTTAGCCATCCTGACATGAAAATAAGTATTAAAATACTCTGCTTCTCCAAAGGTATCTGTATGCATCTCCCACTGCACGTTGCCTACCATGTTTTTCCTCTAGCTATGGACAGCACTAGGTTTCTGCTCCTTTTTAAGCTTTCGATTTATTTTATTTTATGGTATAATGGTATCTCCTGAACAATACAGCTGCCCTAGTTCTGCAAAAAAAAGAAGACGACCTATATACAAAGTAGCTACTATTTTGCTTAGGTAATGTGCTTTGCAGCATTGTACTTGCTACAGGGATTCATTTTCAGCAAAACCTGTGAATAAAGCAGTGTCAGGAGTTAAAAGTAAGAATGGACTGGGGTGGGGAAGTATTTTATTTGCTGAGGCTTTTTTTGTTTTGTTTTGTTTTCACACTATCAGGTGCAAATAGCACTTTCTTCAAATGGCAAAGCAGCTACAGTAGAGCCTATGGTATGTTACACATACTATTAGGTCTCAACACACTAAGGAAACTTGCTATAATTTTATTTGAGAGAAATACAGACTTTTCTTGAAATTCAAATTGCTGCTCAAATTAAGATAGCTCCTTTTAAAAAATGATACTGCTGCTCTAATTATTGTATACTGCACATTCAACTCTGAAAAAAAGCTTTTCCTGAAGACATACTAATTACCTTTCTTTTTAGAAACTGCAATCAGCTAGTTCAAGTACTATGTGATCTTACTAAGTGAAAAATTGTTATTAATTAAGAAGAGGTTACAAATTTTACCCAATTCTAACATACACAATCAAAACTACTTCATTGTTTCGCTTTCTCAGCTCCACACACTCCATAAAATTTCACAGTCTTTCAGGAGGAAATAGTTTTTAAAAACACTAGGATTTTTTTGTTTGTTTTAAAGACTAAAGACTGTTTTCATATTAGAAGTTAAATAGGAAAAAAAGGGGTTTAATTAAATCCATTCTCGGTTCTAATTCATACTGTGCTCATGGGCTCAGTCAGCAGTTAATTTTGAACGTAGCCCTGAAGGGAAGAGATGCTCAGCAGTTCTGGGTCCTGAATCTGCAACTAACCTGCCAGTGATTCTTGTAGGTGGCATTACTTTTCTTTGTATAGAATTAGAATGAACACAATGAACACACCTTTGTACAGTACTAGTTCAATAGGAAGAGCACTATGGTTGGGATGAAATGATTTTTTAGGCAAACTGATTTTTTCCCCTCTCCATAATTCAGTGTGGCTTCTCATTTAGCACCCTTCATTTTGGGAGGAGCAGCATCGAAGAATCAAAGTATCAAAGAATCAGGACCAGCCAGCCCTTTTCATAGCACAAAAGGGAAAATGGCCCAAACTTGATGGGAGAGATTCAGCAAACGGCTAGAAAGGAAAAGTCTTATTTCGTTCCCAAATCAACTTCCAAATTGTAGTGTTATTTCTAAGAAACTTAACAAAATCTCACCTGTTACATAATTCTTCAGATCCAGTTCATTGCTGAGAGGGTTGTTACTCTTGAACATGTACAGATTGAAAGGAGCGGGTTCTTTACCAATGTTTTTCCACATGGTGTAATCGGGAGATGTCCAACGTCCAGCCAGGACATCATAGTCCCTTTGGGTAAAATGCACGAGTTTGGTTAAAGGATCATACAGGCCTCCGTGGAACCCAATCACCAGCTGGAAATCAGGGTTAGAGTCATAATAAATCTCCCCGTATGCTGTGTACTGAAGCTGTTTGATCATGAGGCCGTTGATGCTGAACACGGCTAATGGAGTGCCTGTGTTATCAGAGGCGACGTAATATTCTTCCCCGCTGCTACTCTCCATTGCAAAGAGGTGACCTTGCAGATCGTAGTACAAGGAAGTAATTTCTGAATTGGAATGGTTGTAGACATGAGTTACCCTCGTTGGATTGTGAAGGTCGGCATAGAAGTACTGCAGATGATGCCCCAGGTTAGTCTTACAGGAAGCCCGTCGGCCGAGTCCATCGTAACGGTACTGAACGCTCCACCCATTGGCTTTGTTGTAAGCTCTCGTTAGGAGGCCTTTGGAGTTGTACTCAAACACATCTGAGCCTCGCTGACAGAGGAACCCGTCGTCATCGATTTTGTAAGGGACGTCACCTAAGCGCGTAATCCTGTCCCGAAGGTCATAGCGCAGAGGCATCAAGCGGACGCTGTTTCCAGGATTCAGGAGGTGAAGGTTTCCGTTCAGATCGTAGCTGTACCGCCAGGTCGGCCTATCATTGACTGCCACGTTTTGCAGCTGCCCGTCGCCATCGTAATCATATGTATACTTGGTTGTGTTGGCATACGGGCCAAGTTTCAGTTCTCTTTTAGTTACCCTTCCCATGCTGTCGTATTGCACCGTCATCCAGTACATCAGGGACCTGAACATTTCATACTGAACTTCTTTAATGCGCCCGTGGGTATCAAAGTGCTTGCTCAGCGTCATAACTGCCGTGGTGATGATTTGATTGATGTCATAATATATCACCCCAAATTTGCCAAAATGCTCTACTTTGCCCGAAATCTCATCGTAACGGTAAAGATCGACCGGGAGAGGCGTCTCGCTTATGATGGGCTTGATGCTTGCGATTCGAAAGCTGTTATCGTGGTATGTGTAATCGAACCTTGCATTGACCATCCCTTCTTCAGAGAACCTGTAGATTTGTTTGTCAACGAGAGGGCCGATTTTACGGTAGCGGATTGTACAAGAGAAGCCTCCGCTTTGCAAATTCACCATTTTTAGGACACCCGTTGTTTCGTCATATCCAAAAGTCACAGCGGTGCTGTCGTAAACAATTTCAGACAATTTGGAGAGCTTTCCGTACTTATAGAAGACCTGTCGGCCAGTCCCTAAAAAGGATGTTTTCAGAATCCTCCCATCGTCGCTGTAATCAAAAATCACCGACGCGTTGCTTTCGGGAGGATTATAAATATTTCTGATGTAGCCAACAGAGGTGTGAGTGGACATGCTGTGCCGAGCGACGCTGGGCATGGTGACAGCATGGAGTCGGTCTGAGGAATCGTACTCAAAGATGTACTGGCGTTGACTCTGCAGCAGTAGTACCATTGACTAGAGGGGAAAAACCATGTTACTGGCTTTCAGCATGTGACCCCTGAGATGGCATGAATAAAAAGTTTACTGAAGAGGCACTAATGTTAAATGAATACGGAGCCCAGGCACAGGCTGCCCCAGAGGGGTTGCAGAGTTTCCTTCCTCGGAGGTCTTCAAGACCTGTGTAGACATGTTCCTATGCTACTTGATCTAGGTGAACCTGCTTCTGCAGGGGGTTTGGACTAGATGACCTCTAAAGGTCCCTTCCAACCCTACCAGTCTATGATTCTATGATTAGTTAGGGGAGCAAAGCTGCTCAGGAATATTGTCAGATCGACAGATGAGAGGATCTTGGAAATCAATATGCTGACACCAGAGAAAGTGTAGGTTAGCAACCTACCAGCTACTCTTCCTTAGCAGGACTTTTCTTTTTCCTCTGAGGGTTGCAGAGGAGTTAGATAAATGACATGAATTATCTTTCCGCCAGCAGCTGCATTTCACAACTGTTACTGTGAAATATGTGAGAAACTAAGCAGAGAACATTGGCTCTGGCTTGCTTAAAACAACAGGTTCAAGGAAAGGAATGGGAAAATCATGTGCAATTTGGAAGTGCTGAGATGCTTTTGTGATTGAAGCATCTTAGTTAGGCTAAGTGAAAATGCATTGCTGTATTTTCACTTAATAAGTAATGATTAGAGATAAATTACTTGTTTCTATCTGAACCTTTTGCCAGGTTTAGTCGTGCACTTTTGGTCTTAATTAAGCACATCTGTGTTACTTCAGGCCATTATATGGCAGCCCAACTGCTCTCAGGAAAATATAAACAGACAAAAGTCTTAAGCAAAATATTTCCCCTTAAAAATGAGTCAAATTCAGTTGGCTAATTGAAAAATAAGGAATTTTGAGACCAGGATGCAAAGGGGTTCTGGAGATAATTTTTGTGCAGAGCTTCAAATGAACCAAACGGTACTTTATTTCTTTGCAGCTCATGTCAAAAGGTAAAACTACATCACCTACTTTTTCCAGATAGGTGTAGCTCCAGACTTTCCCATCCGCGAACATGCGCGAGATGATCCTGCCCTGCTTGTCGATGTCTGTTCTTTCACTCATGGCACCACGCTGAAGCCCAGCCAGGCGCCCGTTGAAGAAGTAAGAGACGTTGACAGCAGCCAGGCCGCTGCTGGGCAGCCATAGGAAAGGCCGTCCCAGCTGATCGTAAATGATCCTCAGTGTGAATTTCCGATGGTCATCATAGATTTTTTCCGTGCGTATGTTCCGGTCATAATCAATGGACAGTAAATTCCTTCCGTGTACCTGTTGAAGGAAAGAAGCATTTGGTGAGCAGTGCGCACTAGGACTCTATGGGTTTTTAATGTGAAAGCAGCATGTACAACAGAGAGCTCCATTTTCCCACGCTTTAGAAAAGTGAAAGACATTTTCCTCTTAGCTGGCTCTTGCTTTCTACTCCTCAGTATATAAAAATACAAACTCTGAGTGCTTTACTGGGATATTTCCCATTTCCCTGCAACATTGGAGATGTAATCTTACAGAGAAAACCTTCTCTTATTGTCAGAAGAGACAGATATACTTCACCCTTAGGTCTTAAAGTGCAGAATGTTAGCAGAGAAACAACTTATTTTGCATGAAAGCATTTTTCTCTTTCTGTCATCAGTAATTCTAAGCCTTTTTCCTACAATGATTTCCAAAACAATAGAAAAAAAAATGATTTAGCATCTTTGGTGAAGTTTAGCCAGTTGGGTTCTGTAGCTGCCACACCCTGCTTATTCATTCATTCATTTATTTAATGTTTTCTTCATTTACTTTCCAAATATTCAACAGATCCCTCAGCAACACTGTCATTTAGGATGGGTTTCATTTCTCCTGATTAACCGTCCTTATCATACAGATTGGGAAAAGACAAACTTCTAGTTTTGAGAAAAAAATAATGCTCAATAATTAGGTGAAATATTTTTTCCTTTTTTGTTTTTTTCATTTAAAATTTTCAAATCAAAGTACAACTTGTTTCAGTCCTAGATTTTCTATCTTTGATTTGTTAATAAAGGAGCAAAACAGAAACAAAGGAGCATGAGAATGCCAAATGGAGAGGCTTCTAGTGAGAGTGCTACAACGAGAGATACATAAATATATTCACTGGAGGCTAAGCCACAGGATTCAGGCTAATGCTGTAATCTGATAAAGCTTCTTAAGTAATTTAATTGTAGATGCATCATTAATAAAGTAGAAGTCTTTAAATTAGATATAATTTGAGAGCAATGACTGCTTAAAAAGTATTCATCAGTTTCTGGGAATTTGTTCTTCAGCTCACATTTTGCTGTAGCTTTGATTAAGCAACGTTTTCTCTCATCCAAAATTAAACTGCACATCAAACAATATGTAAATTAACCACGAGCCTTTCTCTAGGACATAAAAGTTATTCTGAGAGATCTTCACCGGGGAGGGCAAATCCAATTCCCATCCCAACCAACTCTGTAGGAATCCAGTTATATAGAGAGCAAATTTAAAATTAATAGAATTTTGTGTTTGTAAAGAAATAATTATTTCAAATTATCACTCATTATCCTAATTCTTTTTCATTAATAAAATGTAGCTCTTTAACAGTTTGCATTTCCTCAGTGGGCAATTATTAGAAAAAGCTCTTCTCTGTAGGTTTTTTTGCCAAAGTTTATCCCAGCAACAACTCCTGTGATTCAAAGGAAAGATATAGGCAAAATAAATCATATCCTGCTCTCCCATTGTAATGGAAACAAAGCCAAGGAATCCAAACTTGACATCAGAACTCTCTCAACTGGTTGAGTTCTGTAGGCGTATGATCAATCCTGATGACAGAGACATATCAAAACCCTTTCTTTCACCGAACTCTTGGGGAAGCAGAAGAGAGCTTTTGCTTCTCGGCATAAAAGTATTAGTGTTTCTTCCCTCCATTACAATAACTGCAATTGTAATCTGCAGGTAGGAGAGGCTGACTCCAGGTATCCTCTCTTTTCTTGAAAACAATATAAAAGTTGTTTGTTTTGTTTGTTTTTTTTTTTTTTGCCACAGAAAGCAGAAGTATTATTATTTTTTTAAAGACTACACAGACAAAAGCTATGCACACACAGAAACATCACTTGCAGAATTAAGAAGCATCTCGTTGGATAATTCATTTTCATTTGTAAAATAAGTAAAACCAGAGAGTGTAATTGTAGTGTCATTTTAATTATACAGAAACCCAAACAGAATGACTAACTCCCACTCTTCCTGGGAACACTAATAACACTATTACAAGCATCACGATCGAAGATTACCTAACGAGCTCTTTCTCTTTTGTTCCACTACCTATATGCACTTTTGGTTTTCTCTTCGCTGCTGCTGAACAAGTGACCGTAGGGACGAGCCCTTTGTGCCTTGGGTAAAGGTCTTGCAACAAAAATCACTTACATGATGCTGCACTGTAACAAAACCTCTTCAGAAGGGAATCTTATCAAGACTTTACCAGAAACTACTGCAAGATACTGAACGTGTGGTGCATAAAAGAGTAGCAGACAGTAAGAGGAATAACATAAAGGTGAAGCATAGGTCTTCCTTTCTCGGCTTAATGAAGTCTGCTCATGCACGTTTGCAGAGGCCAACACATACCGCTGCAATGTGCCTACAGCATGGATGAGCAGAGCTGGGGGGCACAGATAGCAGCACTACCTGAAGGATCACAGAATCATAGACTGGTTTGGGTCAGAAGGGATCATACAGATCATCTAGTTCCAGCTCCCCTGCCATGGGCAGGAACATCTTCCACTAGACCTGGTTGCTCGTCCAACCTGACCTTGAATGTCTCTGAGGATGGGGCATCCACAACCTCTCTGGGCAACCTCTGCCAGTGCTTCACCACCCCCATTGTAAAAATCTTCCTTATACCTGGTCTGAATCTACCCTCTTTTAGTTTAAACCCATTACTCCATGTCCTATTCCTACAGGCCCTACCGAAAAGTCCGTCCCCATTTCTCTTGTAAGTCACCTTGAAGTATTGAAGAGAAAGCAATATGGGCTCCAGTAAGTGCTCAGAAGAGGCGAATCCCATCCAATAATAATCTCTTTCAGTACTACTTGATTCTGAACTGGGGAATTCGGGAGGCCCCTCTGCATGTTCTCACCTGTCCCAGCAGCCGTGTCCTACCCTGCCTGCCACCCGCTCCCCACAGCGTTCCAACACGCCTGCTCTGTTCCATTCACTAAACAATTTGTAAAGATGAATTAGAATAAATGAGATGCAAATGAATTCAACGCTTTCTCCCTCATTTTCAAATTTCATTTTCAGTCCACTCAACCTGTTATAATCTCGTAGTGATTTTCATTTAAAAGAGCTAAATGGATATGTGATTATTGTTACAGGAACTAACACCAGACAATTAAATGTTGAGGTGTTGCTAGATAAAGCAGTGTTTTGATTTGCATAAACACGATGCAAGAGAACCCATCTCAGGCAAGGTTTCAGCTCTAAGACGCGTTTAACTTCAGCTAATTACTACAAGTACCTCTATTAAATTTTGAGCATTGAGAGTTAGGATTACAGCAATTTCATTTCAGGGTCCTATTTATTTTTATTTTGAACAGCTAGTCAAAATGCAGAGCTGATCTATTTTCTACTTATAATCAACTTCTGCAGGTCAACACATCAAAAATCAATTACACAGGCACGGAATTTAGTTATTAAGGATTAGCTGCTAATCTCATTCCAATTTTTGTCTAACCTTCCCCCTCTCCCCAGTAGGTGCATTCAGAGCATTTGTGAGAATAAGGAAAAACTCGTTCACTCAGCGCTGGGAATTAGATGTTATGCAACAGGAAAACACCACATTTTTTACATCCATGTCTTGCTGTTTTGTAAATAACTACATCATTCTTGACATGTGTTACATTTAGTGTATCACCTTGAACACATAGAACTGTATTCTCTTACCCAATGATGTCAAAAGAATTACTAAAAGAACCGGGACTTGACCAGCACTACACTTGTTTTATGCCCAGTACCTCAAAACCCTTCCAAAATTGTATCCACGGCAGTAGCCAGTGAAAGTTTAGATACTTAAGGAGTGAAAAACAGGCCAGCTAAGCACAGAATGGGATTAATCCGGCTGCAGCAGATCTTTAATTTGGCAGGGGATGGATTACATGACCTGAGTGTCTTTCTTATCCTATGCTTATGACTTTGTAATTATGGCAATTATTTTCCAATTGTGCCATTTGGGAAAGGGAATAAACATGATAGGCCTGTCTCAATGAATCTGTAGGGGGATTTTGCAGAGGCAGAATGTGACTGCTGTTCAAGCTGTAATTGTGTTTGCTCCCCAGGACTAACTGTGCTGATTGTGCCACAGCATTTTTACAAATGGTGAACGATTGGATTTTTATTCTCCCTCCCTTCAGAAGCAGAGGGACTTGCAGCTACATTCTGGGTATTTCCACAAACCTCTTTTGGTATGCTTATAGTAATGGAGCTTCTCCAGCTGATCCCATGCAGTTAACTAACCTCTCAAATACAGAGAAGATAGTCATACTGTAGCCAATCCCAATTGTGCATTTTAAACAAGTAAAACCAGGGAAGACATATCATTGAAAATGGAAAATTAACTTTCTGCTCACAAAAGAAATGATCATTACTGCAACGATACGTTCTACTTACCCTGAGCTTTCTTCCAAACACAGTCACTTTGCCTTTAATCTGTTCCTTCCTCAGACGCCATTCAATTGAGTTTAAACCATTTTCCATTGGTAGAGAAATATTACATCGTCCTATGGTGGGAGTCACAGTCCCAGCCAGGACATGAGGTTCGCTGTGAAAGCTAATGCTCATGCCATTGGCATACATCACTCTCAAAGTACCATTATTACAGAGCTGGTAGCTGTTCCTCACTTGATCTACAGCAATAATGAAAAGAAAATAATTTAGCTACTCCAGTCATAAAGAAAACATATAGCTTAATTTGATTGGTTTTTTATTGCACTCCTGTTGATGTTAAATGAAGTCAGCTTGCAATTACCATTTACGTGGTACTATGGTGGAAATTACAGATGTTACTGATTCATGTAAAGAACAATAGTGTAACAGGGAGCCTGCAGAGAGATACTGTGTTTATTTCATTATGTTTTTCTTTAGTCTTAATTGGGAATCAAAATGCACAGTGATATGTGTTTCAACCATGTAATTTATTTCTAATATGAACAAAAACTCCTGAAAACTGAACTACTGGATAAACAACAGACCATTAAACTCCAGGACTAGAAGAAAACACACACAAAAAAAGAGACTGCTGGACTCCATGAGTAGGAAGAAGTAAGAGTCTCTTATTTCCGCTCTCTTTAAAAACTGTCTTACAGAAGATGATTTGTACAGAATTAAAGTTTGGCTTTAAATCCTCAAAGTGTGAGGCTCCAGCAATGCAAGCTGACAGCCACAGTCCTTCACTTGCCTGCCTCCCTGCCACCTCACCAGAAGTGCACTGGCCTGGTGTGCACACCTGGCCTTTTGGCTGTTGGAGGAGTGATAAAAATGATCCTGTGCTTTTATGGCCGTGCAATTCTCCAGCTGTTTGACACAGTCAAGTCCATTCTCAGCCAGGAAGGAGCACTACAGTGAGCAACTGTCACCGATGCATCATTATTTGTCTGACAAAAGGACAGCATCTACATAATTAATCATCTGGTATAAGAGAAATAGTCTTTGTAAGCAGACACATCACGGTATAATAGTCTATAGTTGCTGACATTTCTGTCAGGAGGAGACTATTGTTCAATGATGATATTCCAGTGACATTGTATCTTAATTAACCCCCCACCATCACCCGCCAAGTTCCTTTCAGTCTGTCTTTGATAACTGACTGGTTTTGCTTCATCAAATACAATGTCTGGGCGGTGCTGGAAAGCTCTAGGCAAACATTTACCCACTTTGTTGCTGACCCCTCCTGCCATACTCGGGCTGAATACTGTTCTTGGAAGTGCAAACTGTGGCACAAGATCATCCACTGCCCTGATCGTCCTGTTTCATTTGATGGTAGTGTATGGATTTGGAAGATTTCACGTCTAATAGCAGGAGGTTACCTGAGCCTTACCCTCCATGAGGATCTCTACCCAGGCAGCCAGCAGTCAGACTGCGTCTCTGTGGCACTGCAGTCAGAATCAATTCTACAGTGAAGTACAGACATACTTGAGTGGGTCAAGTGAACCTGACCCAAGGGGTAATGGCAGGACTAACTTACACCAGCAGCTAATGCCCATACAGATTTAACACCAAGCATGATTGTGAAATGTCTCTTACCTGTCCTGAAGACGTGTCATTTTAGGAATGAGCTTTATAGAAGTTTTTCTTGCAAACCTTACACGTTTTTCCCCTGCTCCTGAGTGTACTACCGACACAAATCTTTTGTGAATTGCTTTCTCAAGCTGTGTGTGTGTGGTTAGGAGGTATGCTGAGAAGTGTGCTTTGGTACCTTGAACAACTGTATAGGAAGCCTCCACAGAGGAGAGATTTGTGATGACCGTGACATCGTCATCCCGGTTAGAATTCTCAATGTCGATGGTAATGGACTTTTCCATCTCTCGATGAAGGCTAGTTACCACTCCAGTGGGACGTGTTACATTGGTCAGACGCCCTTCATGATCATAGCTAATAGAAAAGTTAGTGAGAGCAAAAAAGCATGAGGAGATATGTTCATTTTGATACTCATTGTTATTAATAATGCACCACACATGTGCAAAAAAAACCACTCAGAATGAAAGAGACTTTCAAGAACATCCTGGCCATACTCATTTCTCTGTTCTTGAAATAGTCTATAATGATGAAGTGGTAATATTTAGAGATAGTAATCTCAACTACGTGAGTATAAATCCAGGCTAGTAGATTTTAAATTATTTAATTAATCAAATTATTAGGGATATACAGAGTGATGTTTAGCTTAAACAATTAGAATTAGTCAATTAATCTGTATTTTAACAGTTGCATTTCACTCTAAGGAAGTGGACTTAATGCTGGCTACTACAACAGATAATTGCATACGCTGCACATTCACAACTGAATACTTAGTGGAAACTACTAAATATGGTCTTAAGTGACATATCAAGGAATAGACTTGCCAGAAGAGATTAAAAAAGACATCAGCTTGAGAACATAATCATTTCATTTAGATCTTATCTGTGGTATGGAACTGCATTTTGGGGTCAGTATTTTGGCTCATAATGATGAATGATGAGTAGTTAAAGTACAGGATAGGTTGGAGTTGCACAAAGGGCAGCAGACAGCACTCAGAATATACCTTAGACAATGACCTCAGTGCTTCAGAGGCATAAAGATAAACAAAATACAAGAAAAAGGCCTCTCCATGCGTACATTGAGTTAAATTTATTTACAGGTATAAAGCCTGAGGAGGAGAGGAAGAAGGAATGCTGTCTCAAATCAAATAATACTGTTTCTCCCTTTCCCTTAGTATGCTATGTTTGTGTCAATACATATGCTAAAGCAGCAATCCCTTGGATCTTAAGGGCAAGAAATGGGGACCTGAAACAAAATCAGCATTCCAGTCTGACACTCTGCTTGCTGCAATTCTCTACTTGTGCAAGAGTCTCTCACCCAGCCGCTACCAAAGCGCACATACTTCTAAACAGCAGAAAGGCAAGAAAAAATGTCCTGTGTAGATAAAGGGAAAAGTTTAGGTAGAGATTGAAACCAACTGGTCATCCTTCGAATGTAGAAATCCAGGGAGCAGGAAGCCTGGAAGAGAACTGGTAAATCCATTGCACTGCCTGAGAGCAACAGAAGAGAAGAGGAGCACGTTTAGTATCACAGAGCTAGATGAGTTCTTTGTAGGACGTGGTTAGCTGTAAAGATGAAAAAAAATCAGTGCTTTCAGCAAGACAATTAAATCATTCAGAAATCTCAAAGTAGGCCACCTGAGCTGTTCAGCATATCTCCAAAATTAAGACACAAATTGGCTCCACGGTTAACACAAATATAAAATACGCCTTTCAAATCCATTGCAAATGGTTGCACCCATTATATTGGGGAGGAAGGAAAGAAAATCACCTGTGGAGCAACACACCTTACCAGAACCAATGGAAGTATTAGCCAAAGAAGGAAATGGATAAAATAAAGCATCATGCAACCTGAAAGGGACCAATAAGATACTGTGTTCAATCAAGCAGTTCAGGATCAAGTAAAGATTAAGTAGCATGATGTTTAAAAATAAAAGTCACAAGTTTCCACCCATATATATAGAGATAGGGGAAATTAAGTTTTTTAACCATACCAACAAGATATTGGATAAAAGTTATGTTGAGATAATTATGAAAGGGGGTTTGATTAGGTCTATGTAAAGATCTTCATCAAAAAATATGGAACAGTACTTGTATAGACAAGGGAAGAACTTGATCCAGTCAAGCATTTATCTAGCAAGGAAAGTCAAAAAGTACCAAAAAAATGGACAATTTCAAAAATCCCAAAGGTTAATCATGAGATACACCCCAAAAGTCTGTCTGTGGACTACTTTGGTATGTTTAGTAATCAGCAGAGTGGTGAATAGAATATTTAGGTGTCAAATAATACAGAAGAGACAATGTTATTTAGGACAAATTAGGGAAGTCTATGAGCGACTTCAGTGTGACTGTGCAGAGCTTGGTGAATATCCAGAAAAGTGGCTGGCGAAATTCCCCATCAGCAAATATATTTTAGGCAATGCAAATGAGAAGTTAATTTAAACTCTTCATTCTCATTGCTGGGTTTTTAATTAACCCAGGAAAAATTCCTGGGGATTGCTGTGGGCTACTCACTGCAAATCTCTGTTCAAGGTACACGGGCAGTCTAAAAAGTAAATATGGATGAGGATGTACAGAGACTAAAACTGAAAAATGTAAATATTCTAATGCTAGAAATTCATAAATCAATGTTTTGCCTCCCACCATGGGGCATTTTTCCAGTGCTGGTCATAATTTTTGAAACTAGCAATGGCAAAGATGAAAAGATTTTATAAGCAAGTGATGGTCACACTTAAAATGATACAAACAAAAGTACTTTCTATGAAGATCTGCAGATCATTTAGTTTATGAGATAGACATATAAAAACTTCACCACTGTAATGATATGTATACACTGCAATACCAACGCATGAAGAAGGCATTTCTGCTTTACCCTTTGCATTAATAAAAAACTATTTGAAAAAATACCTTAAAGGTAAAAAAATAAAGCTTAATAAAGTAGAAAGCTTTTATGTACTACAGAGTTTAGAAGTGATGTATATTGAGGACTTCTTTAATTTACATATTATGTGAGAGCAAGTGCTCGGTAGAATACAACACCCAGACATTTGTCTGAATAGTAAGAATAAAGCTATAAAGGAATTAAATTTCTTTATGACATAAACCTGAGTCTGATGACATTAAAGAAATGAGAGAATTTTGGAAAGGAAAATATACTAATCAACCTGGGACTTCTTGGTACCTACTTCAGAAGCAGCCAGTACATATCACAGCCTATGACACACTTTCAGGCTAGATAAATCAGATCTGACAAGGCAATCGAATGAGGTGGGTTCTGAGTACACTGACATTTCTGAGCTTTTGCTACTGATTTCAGTCAGAGTAAGATTTCATCCCAAGTTTTTCTACCAATAAAATTACAAGGGGAGAGATTCTTTCTTAATCTAAGTCTCTTTTAATACCAGCATCTCCATGTGCCCACTAGAAACACGTCAACATGCTGCTAATTGTGCCCAAATCTGTCCAAGCAGACAAGTTTCCAAGACCATAGTTGCCAGGTCTGCTCTGGGTAACAGCAGGCAGGAGTGCCCCAGGGCAGGCATGGAAGCAGTTGGCTCATTCTGCCTGGCACCTGAAGATGATGCCCAACAGCCCAGTGTGGACCACCAAGTTGGTGCCACCAACTTGCCTGTGCTAGGCCACCAAACACAGCCATGAGCCTTGCACTTCTTTGTCACCTTCTTGGCTACAAATACCTGTCCTGTGCATCCCTTCAGCAGGCTTGTGATAATGAACTGAAGGCTGTTCTCCCACATCCAATATTATGGCACCTCTATAGCTTGTGCAAGTTTTAGTGCTATTATCCTTGTCTTTGAGGTTTTAGACATGTACTGCTTGACAGCTTGTAGGTGGGAGCAGCTGGGACAGTGCCATATACAGTACTGCATGAAGAAGTAACAGCAGCTTTTGACTTACACAGAACAGGGCAAGGTGCAGACCCACATGCATTTACTTATATATCTCTAGTCTCCCTCCCTTATTAAAACCAAGATGATTCAAGAAGAAAACTGCAGCACTCCCTTAGGATGCTTCCAAGACGAAGAGGGATACCACTGAGGATCACTTCAAAGATCTGTGCTTCATGCTCAAACCCACGTTTAAATTACCCCACATGTGCCTGCTGGTAGCTGTTACATTATTTAAGAGCCTTGCCTGTTCCTACTGCAAACAAACTGCATGCATATACAATGCACTATATATACTATATGTATGGAGTGTGTATGCACATACACACAGACCGTCTGTGTATGCATTTCTCTGCTTATAAACGTGCATACCTGGACAGACTGCACAAAGTTAATTCTGTGAGCATTTTCAGATAAAAAGAAAGACTTCCACGTCTCATTGCTATAAATGCACTGCAATCATTTGTCCATAAGACCTGTAGTTTAGGTAGTACTTTGCTACTTAAAAGACATTTGTTCTTTTCCAGTTTCTCTGCCATATTAACAGTTTTGGTTATTGATTATCTCTGTATGAACATTAATGGCACAGAAAACTATTCTGATGTCTTTATAAACTCTTACTGGTTAAGTATTTCTTTCATTTTTTTGATTGGCAGTAACTTAGAGCTAGCAAAAATAAATGGCAGAATGATGAACGCAGTATTTTCCCTTTGGAGCTGCTTTGAAGAACCAAGAGAATGAGTATTGAGGGACTGTGAACTGAGATTGTTTAGGTTTATAAACTTGATTTAAATAGTTATCATAATCTTATTAATAAACCCCTCAATTGTGGGGGTACATGAGATGAGAAAGTGTGTTAAGGATTTGCTGTAAGTTATATGCTTAGGATCAGCCTAAAGGAAAAGCCTCTATTTTTCTGGTATTTTCTAATAAGTATCTCCTGTACATATAAGTAACTCCTAGTTCTCACCTAAGGTTTTCCATGCACATATAGTGATACTTCTTTAATATCTCTCTGAACGGCATTTTATGGCTTCTTTTCTAATTTAGATAACAGTCACTATGTAGAGTTTGTTTTATACATGCACTACAAAAGTACATGCATTTTTAATGCAAAAAGTGTCTATATTGTCACCTCATTTTCATGCTTATTAGAGTATACGTACAAATCTGGGAGAAAATAAGCTATTTCTGCTGCCTCATCAAAGTTACCGATCATCTAAGACAGTACCTCAGGCTGTACTATTTAGACCTAAATACGATACTTTTGCTGACCTGAAGCACAATTTGTGCATCTTTTCTTATTTGATCTTGGAAGAAACATCCAGTCAACATGTCAGCACTATATACACATTAAATGATATTTTCAGAGGCAGCTCAGTAAAATATCAAAGCACCTACCTTTTGCATTTACTTAGGAACTGTAGTACATTTTTTCTAACAAAGACACTAACTTAGTAGTTCACGTGATTCTCAGCTACGAGTTTTGTAACCTGTAACTTTCTAATGACCTTCGTTGATTTTCAAGTAGAGTTCGGTATCACTTTGCTATTTAACTCTGTACAATTAAATACTGGTGTTTTGAGAAATAGCTAGTTTATATGACTTCTGATCTGAATCTTGAGCTAGCTATTGAGGAAAAAAAAAAAAAACCAAACAACAGGAAAACCTCCCTAAAAGGGAATCCACATCTCCTCAACTATACTGTGAGATTTTACCAGCATCTAGCACAGGGAGCTTTTTACTTCATCTCGTAATCAGCAGGTAATACCTTCATACCTTCGCATAGCTGCGTTTTGTAACTAATGTGTGGTCTCTGCTACATATCGAGGAGAAAACCCCCTCCACGTCTGTCCTCACCGCACAGGAGACGGCCCACGAGAGGGCACTGCGGCCCTTCGCACGGACCGGCCGCGCCGCGCACGACGCGCGGATGCGCTGCGCTCCCTTCCCAGGCGCTCCGAGCACATTTAACGCCGTGCTTTTCACTCCTGCCTTCTGCTTGCTTCTAAAAAAGGGAGCAAGCAATAGCCGAGAAGAATGCATTAACAACCTGAAACGGGCGTGTGTCGTTGCTAGTCTGTAACCTTAAAATTGAGTCTACAATCTGAAATTCAAGCCCTCTTCATACCTTCACTAATTCGAGAAGTGGTATTTAGTAACTGTAAATCAATCATTTTGGGCAAAATATTAGACTTTTCATACTTCAATATACATATAAATATAAATATATTTATGTAATCATTTAGCTCCTCTTTTTCAAACCTTTTTTGTGATCAATAAATGGCAATAAGAGTGCTGAGACTAAGCTAACTATTAATAAAAACCTGACTAGCTTTTCTAGCTTTTTAATCTACTTTTGAACTTCACCTCTGATGAATTTCGTTTAAAGAGGAAGTTTTCTCTTTTTAATCTCTATGCTCACAAACACCAATGTGCTTTTGGGTTATCTACAAATTATGGAAGTTACACCAGGGGACTGACAGATAGCTGGGAATCTAATTTCCTCACTTGTCTCAAGAATGAACAATCAGTGAAGTTAATCAACATCTTAACAACCATGAGTAATATATGAGCCTGAATAGAAAGATACATAATTTGAGTTCCAAAAGAAAGTGCAGCATTAGGGTTCCTAGAGAGAGGCAGCTCGGTAGGAGCCATGGATTGCTGGAGGCTGCTCTGGATGTGAGTTATCTGCAGCCTTGCTGATGGATGACTAAGAGCAGGGGTCCAATCTGGTAAATCAAACATGGGTTTCTGAACGGGGTACACAGTCTTTCATGCTGGAAGTGGGTGAGCCTCCCCACTGGCCTCAACCCACAGGCAGGAATTGAGGTGGTTTGGTACCCACCCAAAGGACCCGGCAAAACTGATGAAATCAAGAAGCCACTTAATAATTTCCAGTTCCATACTAGATCGAGACGTAACAGCCTGATTCAGCATCAGTGAAAAGCCTACAGCAAATTTCAGCAGGGTCAGTTTAGGGCTTACTCACTACCACGGGAAAGAGAAAAAATACGCTTAATAGATCCAAAAACATTCTTACTCATAAAAGGTTGTCCATCCTGTTTCATCACTCTTCGTTGCTAAGAGACCACTGTTTCCGTTATATGTCATTAATCCGAGCTCCAGGGTCTGTGTTGAGACTAGCTTGAGTCCACCGTTAGTGCCAACGGCCAGCGTGACAATCTGATTATCCGGCATCAGTAAATGACGGGGCATCCCGCTGGCGTCCCGACGCACCTTTAAGGAGTTGCCGTTGTTGTCCATCACCTCCGTGACGTCGTTATCGCTGCTGTAGGTGAAATTGTACAAGTACTCCCCGGTAACGAGGCTGAGAGTGTACTGGTGAATCCCGTCAGCATTGAAGACATACAGCTCCTGTTCTCCTGGAGATGCAGCTTCATATTGGTTAAAGGAATTAAGAACGGGCCTGTTTTTACTGACAGCCCTAATGCGGATATTTCCAAGATCAGCTATGTAGATGGTACCATCTGGGGCCACAGCTAAGGAAGATGGTGAATTTAAGATGGCATCAGTGGCATACCCATCATCCCCAGAATAGCAATTACAGTTGACATCATTTTTGCAATCACAGTCTGAAGCTGCCCCTGCAAGAAGGCATATTTCTCCATTGGTAGTTACCTGGCGGAGACGATTAATTTTTTTTTCATCTGTCTCACTGATGTAAAGAACTCCTGTGTGTGAGATGGCAATGGCACTGGCTGATTCAAGTGCAGAATGAATAGCCAGTTTGCTAAGAGAGTAGTCTATACCAGGAACCTGGCAGTGCATGGGGCGTCCAGCAATAATGCTAACTTGATGGTTTTCTGTGATCCGTAAAATAACATTGTTCTCTAGGACATAAAGTGAGTTGTCCATGGGATTGACAGCGAGATCAGTAGGCCACTCCAGCCGTACCTATGAGTTGCACAAATTGTTACTGTAAAACTCGTCACTGAAAAGTACACTTCTAGTGTTTAAAATTCCACGTGTAACAACAGCAAATTAGTGAGGGGTTTATCAGCGTAAATCACGAAACCCAGGCATGAATGGCAACTATTGCAAACAATGATTTTGCTTCTCGGAAATATTAAAGCTACGTGCAGTGGTAACTTTGGCTAATTGTGTTTCTGTGCAAAGAATGAAAGCTACATTGTGGAAACTCTACAATAATTACAGAAAAACAGGCAATTAAGACAATAACTCCCATTATCTCAACCTTATTTCTCTACAGTTGCATAAATAACCTGCGTTAGCCACAGTAAAAGGACGGTTCACTCATTTCGGTAATGAATCAAATATGCTATCATCTTGTGCTGCATAATGTATTTCTTAAGTGGCCAGGCAGTCATCCAAAAGAGATGCCCATCTCTTCTAAGGCAGAGAAGAAAATAAATACAGTAAGAGTCTACCTGAGTGACATCCATGCTGGAATCACAGCTGAGAGGTCGAACAGCAGTGAGGTCATTGGAGCCCAGCAGGGTTGATATAATTCCGTTCTGATCCACTTTTCTAATCATAGTGGCATCAACAAAATACATGAGTCCATACTTATCCACTGCAATTCCTGCAAACGCAAAACCCAGGCATCAGTGAAACAGTGAGGCTCGTACCTTCAAGGCAGGCTTCATGTCATTAACAAGTTTACAAGACAGTGACTTTTGTCCACTTCCCCTGTTCTTCCCTCTTTTGCAACCCGAGCACCGGTCACAGGACCCTCCAGTATTTCTAGTTCTGCTGAATAAATGGAATCAAACATGTTTATTCTTTGGGCCTTTAAAGAAAAGAAACCCATAGAAATACCCAAACATCCAAAGAGCCAGCAGAATTCACAGGCTTAGTTCTAAATTCAAACTGTGGATGACAAATGAGAGAAATTCAATTAAAAAAATATATATCAAGTTTTAATCTCAGAAGGTTGAGGCGTTGCTTTCTTCATTTGAAGCATCTAATGACAATGAAGACTTCTTAGAAACCTTGTAAATTGCTTTCAAATTTTGGAAACATATATAGGACATGACATTCTTTCAGGGTGTTCTTTTAATTCTTTGACCTGTTGCAGAAAGGAACATGGGAAAAATATCTAGTGTTTCCAGATGGAGACAACAGGGGCTACCAGCCTAGGAAAAAAGGGAATGATTCCATGCCTGTCACAACAGGAGTCCTCAGAGAGGAAAAGCACTGAATGAAAGGGTGCTCATTTGGAGGACCAGAAGGATGCTGCTGCCTGTTGTGAAGGAGGGCAGGCTTCTCCTCACTTGCCTCTCATGCTTTGATTTGGTGCACTGCCTTGTCCATTTCTTGGGCTGAAAAGAAAATACTGATCTAAAAATGTTGTCTTTAACTGGTTGCAGTGCTCATTGTATCAGGCAGTGAGAGAAGACACAGCTTTACCTCAACTTTTCTGCAGATGCTTAACTTAAAACATGCAACCAGCTCTGTCCTGTTAATATACTCTGTATATATTAACTGAAACTGCTACTTATATCAAGAAACAGGATCTTTCATTTTGATTCGCTTCTGCGACCATCTAATTATTTTCAGCCATTGAAATAAAGCCCAAAGATCTTTGAAACACCTGGCAACACACCTGATTAATTCATCCTTACAATTAAGATGAAACAATGGGGAAAAAAAAAGCTTAAAAAGTGATACATCCCTAAATCTCTACATCAGCTTGAAAACGGTGTGTTTTTCCTGTTAAAAATTAGAAACTAGAAAGGGCAAAAATACTTTCATTTTTCCTCTGAAGAAGAAAGGAGATGCATAGAATAAAACCTCAGGAAAAAAAAAGCGCCACATCAGGCAGTGTTTTTTTCTCCCCAAAGACTGTATCTCAAGCAGTAATTTGTTTCCCAGTTTACATGCTTGCTTCTTGGAGTGAGTGGTACCCTGCTAATTTGTGTTCTGTTCTCCTCTTGCAGCATTCAGTGTTGGGGTAATAAAGTTTGCTTTAACTAAACAAAGCACGAACACTTGCCAATCCGCTGTAATTAAAGCCCAGAATAAAAATTACTGAGCAAGGAGTGATTTAATTGTCAGATAATTATTTCCACATCCAGCCTAGCCTCACGCAGTCATTTTCTCCAGCTTCTTTTCCCACTTTACCTCGAGGGCTCATTAGGGTTGCGTCCACTGCCTTCCCTCCATCCCCACATCTGGCTTCGTCAAAGGGCAGGCACTGCTCTCCAGTCCCTGCTACCACTTCAGAGTTGGCAGCTAGGTCTTTCGTGCCAGTAAGGGACTTGACTTTGTATATCCGTCGACTGTTGGTGTCCGATATGTACAGTGAGCCTGAAACAGGGTCCACGGCCAGATAGTATTTATGAGCGGGATTGTTGCTTTAGAGAAAAAGAAAGCATAGAACAGAAACAGCTGAGCAGTCTAGAAACTTCACAGGCTTTCAGAGCTTGGGTACTTATCAGGCACAGAGAGATCTGGAAAGAAAGTCTGACACTTCTGTAAGAGGGGGCTCTGAAGGACTACCGTTTGAGGGCTTAACTTGATTAGGGCCTGGTCAGTGTCTCAGAAGGATTGCCATTTTAAATCCCATTCATCCCGCTACACCAAACCTTGCACAGCAGAGCCCTATAAGCCAAAGCCGCACGGCAGAATTGCCTCTTGATCTCTTTAGCCTTTAGATCTGCTCCAGGTCGATTCTCTTTGGCTTATCTCTGCCTGGTGCCCCTCCCTGCCCCCCTCCGCATCACCTTGTTTAACTTCCCTTGAAAGCAGAAGTCACAGGAGTAAGATCAAAAACTCTCGATTCACTTATATTATGGCACAAGATTTGTGAGGTCTTGTATAAATAGAAGGCAGAAGCATAACAAATTTATTCCTAAAGCAAATTTATTTCCATTCATTCTTATCAAGAATCTCATTTATGGCAGATGAAGTTGGTTTAATAACTAAAACCAGAGACCCCAAGTGTCTGACTTCAGCTCCAGACCTTCTGTTATTGAAAACCCGGTCCTCATTTTGTGATTAGAATGGGTGCTCATATGGAAAGCTACTTCTCTTCTGAAATATATGTTTTTTGACAGCTTGTCACATTTTGAGACTACTTTTGCAAATCATCTGCAAATTGAGAAATGTCAATCTTTGCAATATAGATACATTCACACACACACACAACCACAGCTCGGAAATGTTTGCAAAATCTTGCCTGGCTAGTTTAACTCAATTTAGTTGGATTTTAAGCATGATGTGAATTTTCCGGCCTTTGAAGCCTATGGGTGAGCGTAAATAAGGTCAATGGTGGTTTCAAAGCATAGAAGACAAATGAAGACAGGGAGAGAAAAAAAAAAAAAACAAACCCATGAAGGTTACTTACCAGTAACCAGAGGTGTTTGCCTCCAAATATCCACACTCCTAGTTTCAGGTGGCAAAAGTGCCCATCTCCAAGAGTGAGGATACACAGAGGGAAGTTATGAGGGACATAAGCCATATCTTGGATCGGACTCGCTGAAGCTATAAGGCAGCCACTTTTGGCAGACGGATTATCAGCAGCACAAAGACAACTGCATTCATGTGGTCATGACCAGATTTGGAGGAATGAGGAGACCCAAAAAATGCCACTTTCTACAGTTATCTTCCTCTAAGCCAGTCTTTGACTCGCCACAATTTTAGGTCAATAACCATTTGTTCTAAAACTGTAGAAAGTAGGAAGGAGATTGGTTTGATCAAAATTCAGTAGGCAGAGGTAATACCATCTGCTGAAGCCTAGGAGTGTAGAAATCAGAGATGAAAAAAATACCATAAACAAAAAAATACTTGGCGGGTTTATTTCATGCATGGATCTCAAAGTACTTTAAAAAGATGGGTATTGCACCCATTTTACAGAGGAGGAAACTGAGGCACAGAGAGGTTAAGTGGTGTGGACAAAGTTATGCAGGGAGACTAGTGACATGCTTGAGATTAGAGCAAAAGCTCCCCAAGTTACTCTATCTTCAGCAGCTGACTGCACCTCTCCACTAGACCATTATCATAATCCTTCTCATCCCTCCAAAACAAAGCTCAATCTTCTTCCCCACATAGAAGAATGTTTCCTTCCACAAGATCTCTTCCAGCCTCACGAGTATCTGAGCCATACAAACACCTGCACGTTTGTCACTGTTGAGAAATTCTGCCCTCTTCCTCCACCTTGCTTTCCCCTTACACTGAAGGACAAACTTTACTGTGACACTAGTGTTGTGCAAAGACACCCAGCTCAAGGCTTTGCAACACAGCAGCAGAGGAGCCTACCACTGAATGTTGCAGCTGCAGGCTCGCTGCTGCTGCCTCTTGGCAGGGCTCTGGCACAGACCGCCTTAGCTCAGCCCTTCTATACCATGTGGCAGTCCCACCGTGGCCTGACAGATCTGAGGCAGGTACAGACTGGTGCTGGGCACAGATGTGGCTGCTTGCTGTCAGAGGCAGGAGACGTGCTTGGTTGCTCTCAGTGGCGGGAGCTGCTCAGAATAGTGCTTGGGGAGCCGCCTGGTTGCCCAATATGGAGCAGCAGCCACACTAGAAAGGTTTCTTCTGTTTAGACATGATTTTGCCAGCCTGTGCCTGCCTTCCTGAGTGAGCACATCCCTGCTCCCCTTCTGCCCACAGCTAGCCTGAGGTATGTCCCACTGGGACATACCAGGATGGGATAAGGTATGAGTCAGGATAAAGAGCAATGGCAGAACATGGGCTTACTTCCTCTCCACTCCTGCAGTCGCCAGTGTGTCCAAGGAGCTCACTCTGCCTTTCTCTTCTGGAATCTTTCTCCAGGCAGCTTTGCCAGAGGGTCAGTCAGGAGCTTTTGTTCCAGATTAGAGAGCAACTCACTGGAGCTGCAGACCTGTTGCAGACCTTTTTCCTGAGCTCAGTAAGGGAACAGATATTGGAAGATGCTCCACATAGAACATTGGAGGGACTCTGGCAGAAAACAACTGGTGGAAGGTGATATGCACTCACCATCTCCCCAGAGAAACTGAGATTATTATCTCAAATGGGGTTGTATTTCATAAATGAATAGTAATTACTTCTCAAACTGGTGTCTGAACAATTAAAGACCTCTGCCTCTCTTGTCTCTATGTCATTGTAATCTTTTACTGGAATTACAAGAAGCCAAGGAATGCACCTCACTGTAAAAGATTTTCCATAACATCAGTACTGCTCAGAGGGCTCTGCTGATACCATCTCTGCCTGTAGCCCTCCCTACTGAACGCAGCAGCTACCACTGTGTGCAGCCTTACTCTGGTCTGTGAGGAAGGCTGGTTCCTGACGGCAGGTGCAGGCAGGATCAGCTTGTCCTCCCTGTTCTCATATGTGCATCACAAACCCACAGCAGTGCAACAGCAGCTTTTCTTTAAATTTAACCAAAAAGAGAAGCTGCCCAGGGCAAATCCACCTGAAAAATCAACTAAGCTTAGCTAATGCAAGTGAGAAGCCTCCGGCATCACCAATAATCATTAGCAAATTGTGAATGAATTCATCCAGACAAGAAATTTCAGTGGTATGTTTACTATACAAAAATATATTGTAAAGAGGCAACTGAACTGTATAGTCCAGACCATATTTTGCATCTAATCTGTATTGAAGAAATGGAAAGGGTGATGCACAGTACACTATGGAATAATTTACAATGGCTCTTCTGGTTCTTGCCCTTGATATTCCCCAGGGTGAATATCCTCCCTGTCCAAGGTGTGGCATGGAAGAAGGTGCAAGTGTTCCCTATGCTGCTGCTGTCCAGAAAGACTCATGCTCAGGTGAGACAATGAAAAATCTTTTCTCCTAGCATCCAGAAAGGTTATGCCTCCCTCATGAATCTTACAATGACTGCATCTAGTGACTGCATCCAACCAGCCCCACAGGCTGCTCACAGTGTATTTGATGAAAGAAAATAGAAACAAAGTTATGAAAAAGGACGGAGGGCTCGGAAAAATCATTAATGACCAGAAAATGAGTTTTTGACCTATTTGCAGTCATTAGTGATTTTGTGAACCTTTCTGGCGTTTGAAAAAGTATGGTTGTAATTTTTCTCAACCATTTAGACCAATTATAGATAGCAAGGAGAAGTGTTTATATAGAAGTTAGCTCGGGATTCATTATCCTGGCATTCTACTAGAAATTTCTAATTACTGTCAGAACTTACTTGGTTGCTTTTTGACTGCATTTCATAATTGCTAATGCTTATCATATTCATAACACACAATTAGCACATAAAAATGTTTCTATATATGGTACATGGAGAACATAACATTACACAAGAAGCACAACACAAAAAGCAAACACAATGAAGCAAACAAACCATATCAAATTATATGGGAAAGAGCTCGTGTCTTACCTATGTTTAAACTCTTTATTTCTTTATAGAAAGGGAACAGAAGAAAAAAGAACAAACAGTTAGCTGAAGAATAGATGGTAAAGCAAACATAGTATTTGTTTTATTTTACAAAAGGACACAGGAGAAGATATCTCTTTTCAGCACTAGCCTTAGCTCAGTTTACAGATGAAGTGTGACTGAGTGATAGAGTTGCAAGCTAGTTGCCTACTTCCCCCACCCCCATCCCCCCATATATTTTACAGGAAATTTTCTGACCATTGAAGGAGTTTCCACATGGAAATATGTGTAGCTTGTGAGCCAGGAGCAAAAGAAACAGGCAGTTTGCTGAAAACAGAACCAGAAAAGGGGGAAGCACTGGGCTAAAGATATCGTCTGCCAGCTGGAGGCATTCTCTTTAACCTGAAGAGTTTTCCAACAGGCTATTGCTAGACAAATTTCTACTACACAGTTTATTTTCCTCTCCTCTAAGACTATAAAATAAATGCTTGAAGCAAGTTTGGATGCTATTTTGTCTCTTTTTAAGCCTATTGAAGCAAATCTTAGGATAAAAAAAAAAAACTCAACCCTTCTAAGGGAGCAGTAAGTTACTGTACAATGGGAGAGATATAGCATTAATGCACTGCTAATTCACCATCAAAGGAAAAGTGTCCTCTACTTGCCAGAAGTAAATTAATATGTTCTCCACACCAGAGTGTTTCATTGTGTTTATGCCATTTCTATTTAGGAATATCCACTGAATGAAATAAAGAGGTGCATGACTCTTGAGCCGTGACACTCAATGCACAGCCCCAGACTTGCAATACCAATGTTGAAGTGTGACATGCCACACTCTTGAGTCAAAATGATTATAAGCTACTCAGATCAGGCACCTTCATAAAGGACAGCATGAAGCAAATATGCACACTGGGATATAATGACTTCTAGAGTTACTCAAGGTTTATATTGGCTTAGGCAAACCTCAAATTAGATCCTTTCTGCAATCTAAATAAAGTGATGTATTTGGTTTGCAATACTCATGGAGATATTATTTGCAATGTCATTCCAGCTATTTGGTACCAGCTGAAGACTCTGCTCTCGTCCATATTTAAATGGCTCAAATCTTCAAATTCATATCCATGTAACTCATCCAGATTTTAAGATGATCACTGAATCACAATTACTGCTATGGATGATGCTTGCTGGAATGGACCTTAATTCCCTTAGAGGAATAGGGGACAAAAGACATCACCGCAAACCCTAAAAAATCTGTGTGTCAAGTCATTTGCAGCTGTCCAACAGCACTCTCCATACAATAGCTTTATTCTTTCCTAATACCTACTACCAGAAACTAAAGAAACTGCTATGGAAAAGAGACTGAAAGCAGAGAGAAAGTGGACAAAAGAAGATTAAGAAGTCCCGTCTTCTGTTTCTCTACTGATGTCCCTTCCCAATTTCCCTCACACGCACTGAAAACCCCAAGTTCCCTCCTGCATAGAGAAAAAGCAAGGTACTCAGACTAATACAGTGTAAAGTCAGAGGCAACATATTCAAATACCAGGTGTGCTAAGAAACTGTCACTGGCTCATATTAGGGAGTGAGGTGCATACAAATGCCTTAAGTATCCTAATTGGAAAATGTTTCTCTTCACGTATAAAGCTGTGGTCTAACTAGAAAGCTAAACAGAACAAATTAGAGAAGAAAAATCAGTATATTCTATATAATACAGAGTTATAGAGTATATTGATAGAAATATTCATAGCAGGCCACACATCCACAGCAGCTACCTTCTGTGGTTTACAGCACCGAGCTGCTAGCAGAAAGCACCGCGTGATCTACGAGTTCTTTTTTTACAATATAATGAAGCAGCCTGATGGTGGATGATGTAGGTGTCATAGAGTGATTTCAGAGTAGAAGTGGCCTGAATCTGATCTCTTTTTCTCTTATAGAAAATCAGAATTCACAACAGTGACATCAACAGAATGACATGAATGGAAGAGAGGTATAAAGTAGAGCTAGGCCTCCTATTCTCTAGCAGTCCAATCCTTTTGCAGTTTTTCACGCTAATTAAAACCTGAAAGTACTGTGGAAGCAGAGGAATTGGTTATTGGCCAAATCTTTACAAAAAAGGCTAATGACCTAAATTCACTCAATGCACTTTGCAGCTGTATCCAATTTACAAGAGCACTAACACTACTGCCTGAGTGGGCTGCAGAAATACCAGAAGATAGCCAATGCAAGCTGTTTTCTTCCCCTCATTTTTCTCCCCTCTAACCATAAGGACCAGTTACACGAGTTTCGTTCTGAAGCAATAGCTCTTGTCTCTCCTAGAAGAATGAAAAAAGGAGATGGAACAGACATGGGTGAAGTGGCACACTCTACACTCATGCCTTCTCTAATAAGTGACTAAATCTTAAGGTGGGAGGTGGGGGAGCTGGGGAGGGGTGCAGGACAGGGGGACAAAACTGACTATGTCCATCTTAACTGCACTTGTCAACCTACGGAAATAGACAGGAATATAGGAAAGAGGTGGGAAGTGGCTCTCAAAAAACATTGAAAGGAAAACCTTCCTTCTGATCTCGTAAGACTGTTAAAACCTTGGCTGATTATGGTGACTCAATATCTCAGGGCAGTCAATTCTGTAGTTTTCAAGCAAAACCTAAATGATGGCACTAAGGGGAGATTGTATCAAATAATCACCAAGAAGAGAGAAGATGGTTTGTACTTTTTGTACAAGTTGGTTTATATTCTTTAGACCCTCTCTACTGTCCTTGCTCTAATAAGCTACAGACTTTGAACTATGCATTTCTGTGCCCCATTTCTCCACTGGAATTTAAATAGGTTGAAAGTGACAATGTTTTACAAAATTATAAAAAGTAATGGTAAAGGTTGATTTGAGCACAGGCTACAGAAATGAAGTGCCAAGATGAACACCTTACCTCAGCTCCAATATGCTAGTGACATTCCTGGATGGGAAGATACGCCGAATATAGTTAAAATCTCCAATAAAGAGGCTTCCATCAATACCCACTGCCAGTGCAACAGGGGCCAAAAGCTTATTTCCTTCTGCCAGACCATTGCAGCTAGGACATGATATGCTTCTTCGGCGCCCGTTCCCCATAATGCTGGTTATCACTGCTGGCTGCTGAGTTAGAAACTGATTTTCTCCATTGCCTTTGTGCAATATACCTAGTAATGAAGAGGAGAAGAAGTGGTTATTACTGTTGTTCATTGCAGGGGGCTTTAGGTAGTTCTTTTTCAACAGCTGCTGTTTAGGTCTGGTGCTTTGATCGGCAAAAAGAGCGCAAGAGCTTTGGAGTAGTAAAGATGAAGGCATAATAAAGATTCTCTATTCAAACTTCCACACATAGACAACCACAGACCCAAACTCACAGTCCTTTGGTATTCAGTAGTAAAGAAAACACTGCCATGCAAGTCCCTGGCACAACAGCTTAGACTGCCTTCTTAACTGGGAAGTGAGAAGGCAAACAGCAGAGGAGACACGTTCCTTATTTGTGTCCCTGCATCTTCTCACTCCAGTTTCCTATGTTAAGTTTTGTTTGGAATTTTGTGCTCACCTTACTGGTCTCTTTCCACCTCTCAGTCTTTCATGCTTTTCATGGAAAATGAAAAATGAGAAATGGAGATGCCAGAGATGATGACAGCACAGAAAATGAAAGGACAGGAGAAAGGTTAAAAGCCCTCCTAAGAAGGGCTGCTAATGGTCAATGATAAAAGACAAGGGGAAAGCTCATGGTAAGGATTTGTATTAGGCTTCAAGAAATGTCTTAAAAGTAGGATTTCTTACATGAATATACGTTCAAAAAAGCAGATGCCTTCTCCAGGGATGGACTCTCTGACAGAGGGATCATTTTCAACATCACCAAAGATTGTAGAAATCTATCTGGAAGCTTTTAGCCTCTTGTGCTTTTGGAAATGTATCATTCTAACGACCCAAACACAAACCATTCTAATGTAACTGGCTCCTTGCTGATGACAACAGTGAATATTATGCACTATTCTCACCAGTGTCTGATCTGCTGTACACCACGTGGAGTGTGTTCAAATAGCCTGATCTTGCCTATTCTGAACACTACTTTAGACTTCTTGAGCAACAATATATTTTGCAATATACTGATGTGGGGATCAGCAGGAAGGTGTTAGAAAACACACTACAGGGATGAAGTGAAATACACACCAAGCATTCAGCTCCCTAAGAGTCTCGGGTAAAAGACCAGGAACATTCAGCTTAGGATATGTGAAGTCAAACAGAAGTGAGGGAAAAACAAACAGCTGACAAATGAGACTCAGTGTCTTGTTGCAAACTCATATTCCTTTTAAGCTCCATCTCAGGTTAGAGGGGAAAAGGTTAAATAGAAGGAAAGAGGAACTGGTGTGGTTACTATCAAGAAAATAGGGAAGGAAGTAAAAAAAGACATTACAGGGGAATAAACAAACAACAGAGCAGAGGATAAAGATTTGGACTTTCTTCAAGTCACGTTGTGCCGAATAGGAAAATATTTGTTGAAATTCTACAACAATTTTTTGACAACTGAAACATGACCCACACCTTACTGAGCTAAAGAGGAACCAAAAGAATGAAGAAATTGCATTTTTTAAGTATAACTATTATGGAAATAAAAAGTGTTCACAGACATATCTCCATACAGCACAGAAAACACATGGAATTAACTAACTCACCACTCTTGACATTAAGTACATGATGTTTATCCAGAGACCATCCTCCTAAATTTGAAGGATCTAGTTCAAAACCTTGCAGCAATGCTGTCCTTTTCTCCCACAAAATGAGACTCGGGCAAGTCTCATATTCAAAACCCACAGAAACTGAAATGAAACAAAATAAAATCTAATATATTTTGCTGTACAAACACTGAATTATACATCTAGAGCACATTCAAATCATTCAGCATTCCAGTTCCCCAGCCCCCTCAAAAAGATGGAGTGATTACATTCTTCTCTTTCATTCTACAATATTAAATTCAGATCTTTGACTAGACACAAATTTGAAACTTCATTCACACGTCCTCTGCAGGGACCTGATCCCTTCTCTTTGAATACGTGGCGTTGGGAAGTGACTGGTTTGGTGAGAGGAGAGCGAGAAACATAATGAAATTATTCTATCAGATTACAGGGAAAGATCAAACTCTTAATTTGCCAGACGTTCACGGCATTTATTGTGTTCATTTTACATACCATATTACCAAGGACCAGTGAAAACCTCGTGTGCTTTTAAGCACACATGCACTGTAAGAGTTATTTGGGAAAGCAATATCCCATGCAATAACGTAAGAATGAAAATCTGGAGCAAAGATGTTAGAAAAATATATAAAAGAGATAAGATTTTTAAAAATATGGGCTTTATTTTTCCACACTGGCACAGCTCTCATGCCTATTTTTAGCACTGTTGTATCAAAATTATTCTGATACTCAAAAGAAAATGAAAACTTAAAAATATTTTGATGATCATTTTTTTCCCACCCACTAGAAGTGACTGAACTAAACATAGCTATAGAACTACAGGACTGAACAGCATTAGATAAACACCATCTTCATTTCAAATGTATTATACCACAAGAAGCTATATTAACAGCATGCATGAAAACCCAAAGGCACTGAGGAATGCCAGCCAGTCCAGCATGAAGTTCATTTGTTAACTGAAAGAAAATAAAAGCATAGTGATGGACTAGGTTTCACCTAAATTCCTGTGGCCAGTTTTTCCCAGTGGCTGGTCTAAACCTTCCAAGTCAGCTACTGATCAGGAAACACAGGCATGTTGTTGGAGTTTAGACCCTCTCTGAATGTGATCTTCAATGTGTAAAAGAAACATAATACAAGGATAAATTGTATCAAGAAGACAAGAACTGTCTTTGCAGTTTTCTTACTGAGAATTACAGGTGTTATTTGAAAGGTGTTGCTGCTTGTATATACTGACTTACCTACAGCATCTGACAACCCATAAACCTTCTGACCATATGCATCTGTTTTGTCCCAGATAAATGTATATGCCAAGTTGGGAGATGCCTGAAATGACTTTTGAAACAAATGCCCTTCTACTGCTACCATCAAGTGAACTTTGATTAGATTTAGTGGCACAAGTGACTGAGTCATGGCAATCTTAAGTAAGGATTTGTATCCAGCAGTACGGGAACTCAGGTAGCTGAGCTTTATAGAAGAGCCAGGGATCTCAATTTCTTCATGAAGAACCTGAATAGGAAAAAGCACAAGCATTTTACATTAGTGCTGTGTTATTTTTCCTAGAATTGTATCACCTTGCATACTCTTATCCCAAAATCAGGACAGTGATCACTTCAGCTCAAATTTCTGGGCAAATCGTTATTTGATGTCTGTGTCCACTTCTTTTTAAGAGCCCACTGCTGGCAAAAGTACAGGTACTTTTACTGCAAGCTATATGCAAGAGCACACATGAAACACACTCATAGGAGCTCACAACTTTCACTAACAGTAAAAAGAATAACTGAATAAAGTAGAGAAGCAAGAGTATCAGTAGTTTTCCTTTGTCCTAAATATCATGCAAGAACACAGCCTGTGGCTAGAAGCACACATCTTTGCAAAATTCTCTTTAGATACCTAAGCTGTCAACTGAATTAAGGAGATATACTTGATAATATTGTATGATAATGAGAAGGTGCAAAGTAGTCAAAGGGAAATGCATCTTGGTGACATAAATCTAGGATATGTCCTGCAGACCTCATTAGAAGACCTAGTATCTGTCAGAATCAATGCAACTCTACAGATGCATTTGCTACAGCAATTCCAGGCGACAAATGGTGACTGCAAGTCAAGTGCTCAGGTCAGCACTAGCATCTGACTTCTGAGTTCCGTATGCTCACACTGTTCTTACCTGGGTTTCTGGTACAATGGGATTCCGGCCAGGAGCATCGCTGAAGAAAGTTGATAGCGGTGATGAAATGATGACAGGATCAGGACGGACAAAGCCACTTAGATCACAGCTGGGAATGGAGTTCTCCTCTGTCTTCATCACAAGCGTGTCCATGGCATAGAAGCTATTCCATGGCAACCATACTGTCCTTTCCTGACTCATGAATGGGGCCCGTTCAAAATGCAAGGTTAGGGATGCTCCGCCGTTTGCAACCAAGTCAAATCTAGAAAAAAAGTGGCCTCCAGAAATGACAAGACTGAATAATTGCAGTAACAGCATTCCTGGCTAGTGAAATAGATGTAGAGATATACCTATAGCAATAGGTGTATTCTAAGTGCCATGCTGCCAGTGATCAGTAATGGATTGTGAACCCATGTCAACTAAACAACTGAAATCTAGACAAGAGAAGCAACGATTTGAAGTCACGTGGCCAAACCTTGTTCCTATATATTATCAAATCTATGTACATTAAATAATTAACAAATATCCAACAAGCCACCACGTTTGTTATTAAAAATCACCTTTATACATAGAATCAGCAGAGAAGTCAAGTTCACACTGAGCTGGATGCTGAATTATCTCCTTCTTAAAAGATGCTGTCCATCACTCACAGAATGGGACAGGTAGCAGTAAAGGAATATTAATGAAATGTTTTGCTGTTTGTGTTTTACAAATAAAATGAGAATTCCTGTCCTCAGGACAAGTAATGATTTTTCAGAGATATTAGTTATGTATTCCCAATGCTGTACATGATCATAGCAGTGAAGTGGCGCTGCACCAGCATTTGAATATGTCCTGGCCTAAATGAACACAGTACTTCCAGGATGTTCTGACAAAAGAAGTAGAATCTGTTGTTTCATGTAAATGCTGGCAATGTAATCAATTACTCGACTATTTCAATAATCCTCTCAGCTGTAAATATAGTTCAGCTCACCATTTACTGTAGTACCAAAGCACTGAAATCAACAGCATCCTACTTTTATTATAACAGAATAACATTCTGAGAAATGTGGAAATTTAATACTCCCTCTAGTTCAGTAGACTCATATTAATTATTTCAATTCAATTGTTTGCATGCAAAATCAAGATAAAATGGCAAATGTTTACAATGTGTGTGTCACAGATGTACTGTTTTAGTTGCCACAGCCAGCAAATGAGATAAACCACGACACATTGATTTTTGTTTATCTGAATTTGTGTGCATTTCAAATCAGCTGATATAAGGGGAAAAAAAAAAAAGGCACTTTTTGCACAGCAGGAAATTGTCTAAATATATTCAATTAGAATCTTTTGATTACATTCTACCCTGAAGAAACTCCAAAGATAGTGAATCTTCAAAAGGAAAAAAAGGCTGAAGGGAACTTTTAACAAAATACACTATAATGATACTACTGTGTTTTGGTTTTTATTGCCAGCAGTGTTGGCCTGCCTTGCATTTGAAAATAACATATTTCTGGTCTCAGGTGAATATTACTGTAGCCCATGAATTTTTTCATAGTTACAGAGCAATTTATCTGAAAGGAGGTTGAGTGCTAACACGTTGTTATCAGAAGTCAGCCTTCACATATTTACTTGCAGTTAGCATTCAGAATACCATGTGAAAAATGACTTTTGTGTTTACTTAATAGCTCTTTACCCTGGGAGGACTGCAATGCGTGGTACCACATGGTTCCATTAGATCACACCATCTGTTAATCAGCAAAGGTACTACATAGGAAATAGGGAGTCAATGAAGCAAGCAAACTCACGTGCCATCCTGACGAGTGATGGTATAGCCGTACTTTGGATATTTGACAAACGACACGTTGACCCCAACTAGGGGAGTTCCATCTGTAGTCACCACTTGGCCTCTTACAAGAGACACAAGACTGATAAAGGAAGATAAATAAAGGTATTAAAGTTATTTACAAAAGCAAAATCACATTGTTTATAAACCGAGTAGTAGAAGACTTGTGCCTGATTTACTCTAAATTCAATTTACTCCAAAGATTTTTAGAAGACTGAAGGTACCACAATATTGCCCATCTCTCTCTATTTACTTAAATCAAGAAACTGATTATCTATGCAGTGAGGTCTGTGCATACAGAACAGGAGTTAGTGCTTTCCTTGTCTAATGAGGCTTTGTCTCATTGTCTAATAAGGCTTTGCAGAGTAGAAAGCTGCCTCACATTCAGCCAAGCCAGAGCGGTGACCCTGAAGTGGCACTGAAGCGATGATTGGGCACTTCTCAAAAACCTCCCCAGGTACAATAATGTGTCTGTGGATGCCTAATACACTTGAAAAATACAGTGTGATGCCATACTCCTTTTTTATACAACCAATTTTCCAAATTAAGGTTTATGTGCCTTCATCTTAGCAAGTGACTGATGTTCGCATACTGCATTTGGTCCTTACTTGTAACCCTTGCTTTTCACTCTGCTGAAAGGATTTGGTTTTGAGGCCAGCTTTATACACAGGAGAAAGAAAGGGTTTTCTCAGCGATCAGGTTAAGCAACTTGCTTAACCCAGAGAAGATGGGTAATTCCTGTAAGAGGCATAGTCAGTCTTTTTTGAGTGTGCTTTGCTGCTGCTGAGTGCACAGCAGGCAGAGATTGCTGCTGCCTGCCTGGCTGCGTTCCCAGCCTCCTGAGCACTGGCAGGAGCAAACCTCACTTCTCCCTGCTCTCCATCATGGCCAGTCTGCTCCTGTCCCTCTTCTCTCTCAGCTGGAGGGGAGTCTCCATCCTCTGGCTCTTTTCCCTTCTGCCTTTCCCTGTACTCTGAGAGAAAAAAGGTTAGTGACTAGGAGAGTCAAAACAGGTGACAATCCTGCAAAACAGGGAGTTAAATCCTACTGTAATCCATAATCTCAGGGGTCACAAAACTGCATTTCGCTGTAGTCCAAGGTGAAAAGATTCCTATTTCAGCAGAACACGCTTCCAAGCCACCGACTCTCCTCTGCAGCTACAGAGAGAGAAAATGCAAAGCCTCATTTCTGAACTAACACTGGGCTGACAGGAATAGAGCTGCCTCTGAACCTTCACAGGCTTCAGGCACACCAAAGGGCACAGCATCCTGACACCACACATTCCTGGACCCAGTCTGAGCTGTAGGACAAAGGGATTAAACTGAGCCGTGTCTTGCTGAAAGTGGGCAAAATGCAGTTGAACTCTAGGACAGCTTTAGCATTTGTATCATCCCTAAAACAGAGAATATCTATTTTCATTACTAACTTCAGGGATCATTTGCAGGTCTTTTCTATTAACTCTGAAATGTTCAAAGTGCTGTGATGTAATTTTTTAACTGTATTATACTGGCTATTTAATAGCTACTTCCTCATATTTTTGTTCCAAACAAGGTGTAACATATTCTTCAGTATTACATAACAGAAATTAATTAATGAAAACGAGCCATTTCCTTCATGTTTCTTTAGAACATTCAACCATTTCTTGACATTCCAGGTCAAATTTTACTCTACAAGATCAACATTTTGCAACAGGATATGGAATGGAATAGAGGTGGATACCCATTGAGTAAATCTACTTGAGAATACATTGGACCAAGAGAATTGTCATAGTGTTATTAGTTTTCCTTGAATTATTTTATGTTACAAGCACACAGAAATAGTTGTAGGAAGATAGTCACTCAGGCTTCCATAGGGGAATAAAGCAGAAAGCAGATTGAGAAAGAAACTATATGGCAGAAGAGAACTAATAATGTTCAAGATGATTTTTTTCTACCTCCAATTTTAGTATTTCAGGAAATAATTAGAATAAGATCATTTTGGTCACTAATATGTTCCTTTTTATTTCTAAAATGCCCAAATCTTTAACATAATGCAGCTAAAATCTGGATTTATAAGAAGAAATATGTTCATTAATAGTCATATATAAACAAACTTCTTTAGCAGGAAGTGTAGCTGGCAAACTAAACTGATATACTGTCTGGGTTTATTTTGTGTGGGTTTTTTTTACCATGGACATTAAGTGTGTAAAAACATCTAGCTATTTTTTTTGTCCTGATAAATTCATTTCATCTTGTCTCTGCACAGAAACAATCTGCAAAATTGAAATAATTTTGCAATCAAGACATTGTGTTATTTGTTGCTTTAGCAGGGTAGGAAATAATAACCATTATTTTGTGCAAATTTTTCATCTCTTTCAGTGGAATGAGTGTTTGAGCTAAGACAGAAACCATTATCTTTCATGGTAACTACTTCTTGAGACTATGGCAGTTACAGTAGATGTGAAACTTGGAGTCTATCCCTGTGGAACTTTTCAGAAGTCAAAAACTTTACTTTTAAAACTTTCAGTTTGTCACTATACATTAGATTTGCCTAAAATTGATACCAAAAATAACAGCTGAGCTGTAGAATTCTCAAAAGCACCTTCACAACTTAGAGGCTAAAGGCAATTTAAAAATATCATTAATATGCCATTTGCAAAGATATGTTAAAATACACGATGTGGTTCAGAAGAATAAAAGAGAATTAAGATTCCTGCCACCAGGAACCCTAGAAACATAGATTTAAAAAAAAAAAAAAAAGCTAAGATTTCAAATGAGGTTTTGTTCAAATAAGCCTCAGGATTGAAATGCCCAACTCCCACTTAGTCTAGAGCTTTAACTCTTAAGACTGTTTTGAAGACTGCAACTCATCTATAGAAAAACAGCCAATAAAGAAATTCTGACTGAAAGAATCCAGCTTCCTGTAACAATGTTCAGTTTTTGGGACATTATCTCAGATTAAGTTCTTTCTTCAGTTTTAGCTTTGGCCATATGAATAACACTAAAAGATTCACCTATTTCTTTCCATCTTTCCACAGAGACATAGTTAAATAATACTGATAAATAGGAACACTGCTCTTCTTGTAAGTGTACAACGCCATCAAATAACAATTAATGATGTGCTGGGTTTTAGATTAATTGTCAATATGGATAAAAAACAACACACAAAAGACTATGAAAACCTAGTCAGATGTACTGATGATGCAAGTAAAAGAGTTTTTCATATAGAGAATAAATAATAAAGCTCCCTAAGTTAATGTATCTTTAAAATAATTTGAAATGTTATTCCAGTATTGAAACCTGCGATAATGGCATTAAATAAAAGGCAATTACTTTCTAACTGAAAAACTAGTTTCCTAACTGAAACTAGTTTCATAAAATACAAACCTCAGAAGCTCCTACCCTGTGGAAAGAACCTTCTTCTAGGTGTTGCCAATGCTAAAATTCCAATAAAACTCAGTGTTACAAAATAAAAGGTGCATCCTAATAGCATCAGGGTGCCTTCAGATGCATGAGATGCAAACACCTGAAGCACCTGAAAGCAGCATCTCATGATAAAACATGAATCAAATGTCTGCAGGAAATTTCCCCATATCGTGCAACTGCACAGATCCAGTATCATATTTACAGCTGCTACCTGCTGTTGAAGGGATTTTCTCCTGGGATGATATGAGTGCTGTCCTTCCCCACTAAGAGCTTGATTCGATCATAGAATGACTTCACAGTGGGTGAACCAGAGTGGCTCTGCTGGATGATGTCAAGAGGATCGCGTGAACCCCGGCACAGCAGGCTGTTTTGACAAGTAGATTGAAGGCAGCAGTCTGGGTCTAGGCAGTCAACCAAGCCATCTGAAAAGGAAGAATTACCAAGATTCAGCCAGCTGCACAGTGCTCTCAAGCAGTAATATCTAATGTACCTCTTAAGGCACTGGGAAAAAAGTTTAAAGTTTTACCTTCATAACATCTCTACGTCATAAAACTCATGACTGAACCAATAATGCGACGAGAATAAGACTTTTTCATGTACAATTGTTAAACACCACTACCGCTACAATTAAATTACAGCAGTATTAGATAAGAGTCAGTCCCAAAGGAATCCATTAAGGGTTGAAATTAGGAAGAAGGAACTGTGGATGGAGTACAGGGCATTTTGTTTACGGTTTTTGTTAGGATGAGTTTGTACACTTTGATAAATCACAGTTGCACATACAGTAACAATTTGTAGCATCATCCTTTCCTTTGGTATTACCATTTAACTGAAATATGTACCCTCAATGGAGTTCTGTTGTAATTTAGAAATTAATAACCATTTACTTTAAAATATTACCACGTCCAACAATCTAGAAACATTAGCTCATCTACTTTGGCAAGAATCAGGCATTCAGTCTGCAATCTAGTTAGGTCTGTAAACTTTCAGCGGCTCCTCAAGGCATATGAATCTGATTCTTGAAGACAAAAATGGCCTGGGCACATATTGAATATCATACATAAGAGAGAACATTCTAGTAGGTTAGCTGACAAAAGTACCTTAGAGTAAGACCATGACTCATGTATTTTCAAGATTTGAAAATGCACAACAGAGCAGCATTAAATGGAAAACCACCGACAAAAGAAAAAGCAGCCCAACCCCAAACCTTTCTAAAAAGCTTTAAAAAGCTCTCTTACTATACAATTAACCTTGTATTTCCAATGGATTGTATGTGCCTGAAATGATTTCTTCTGATTTAGAATCAAAATTATCAAGGTATGCTGACAATGTTTCATTCAAGCATCTAAGGAAATTTAAGTTAGACAAACTACCTTGTTGCAACAGCTTTATATTGCAAGGTCAGTTGCCTATTGACATTAGGAGCTCCATTCATCTTGAAATCCTTTCCAATGTGGCAGTAAGAATTTTCTTTTTTGGTACAGTCCATTTTCCACCCACTTTATGTAACCACTCTAAGGACATCATTAGCTTCACATTACAACTCAAGGCAGTTCTACTAAGCTCTGAGAACTTTTTCTTAGCATCCTGTGTTCTTTCTCAGTTTTTGACACCTCCACAACTATGAATGTACAGCTGCTCACTATTCAGTCTGCTCAGTTCTTTTATTCAGATGACCACCAGTCAAGAGAATCCATTCAATACATTAGAAATAACAACAGAAGCAAAATATGGGAGACAAATTCCTCCCTTGGACAAATTTACATCCACCTGTTGAAGCTGAACCATATCTCTGCTATACTTGTTACTGGGAATGAGCATGTCTGTAATGACCTCATCATGCAGCAGATTATGGGATGCTGTGACCGAACACTTCTGATGACATTATGAACTTTCAATTGGCATATCAATCTCTCGGCGTTCTGTCAGTCATGCGAATCACATCTTTATGCTCGCAGGCCCCTTTGGATATAGTCTGACATTGCAATCTTCAGTAAATTACCCTGTCACTGCCAATCTCACCGTTATCTCACAAACAATCAAGCAGGCAATCAAACTGCTCTGAATTGCCAGTTCAGGACCTGGGAGGCTAGAAACATCTCCATTCAATACCAGGGAGAAAGCTGTGTATGATTCCTTTCATGTAGGAAGGGTTTTATGCAGTATGTGAATTCAGATTTGTACACTTTCATGTGCTTACAAGAATATTTAGAAAAGGCAGGCATATACCTTAACAGAAATATACACAGGACTTACTTGTTTTGAACACTATTACTCATAGTATAAGGCTATATTCTCCTGTACTAATTTATTCCCAGAGAGCAGGATTTGGGAGTTAGGATATTTCACTTTATGCCAACTAGTTGATCCAGCTTGTTGCAATGGCAGAGCTGAGGTATGGATCTGTTCAGCAGCCAGAACCTGGTCACTGCTGTTTGGTATCAAAGGCTTATACACTGCTATACTCTTTGCATTCATAGTTGCAGTATTGCTGATATTGGTTACTTTGTGGCTCTGAAATCTCTAAGGACAAAAGAGTATTGGTTACTGTCATAATATCTTTCTTTGTACTTTACGTGTGCCTAATTTGCTGTCTAGATATATTATCACAGAAGGGCTGAGACTAACAGGGACGTCTGGAAGCTATCTGGTCTGACCTTCCTGCCCAAGCAAGGTTACTAAAAGCTGATGCCCAGGACCGTGCCTAGACAGCTTTTGAGTATCTCCAGGAATGAAGTCTCCACAAACTTCTTGGGCAACCTGTGTCAGTGCTCAAGTCACCCTCATCACAAAAACGTGTTTCCCAGCATTTATTTGTTCCTGGGTTGTTTCTCCTCAGGTGCAGAACCTTGCACTTCATGAGGTTCCCATCTCGCCAGCTGTATTGTACCACTACATACGAAGTAAATCGTCACTGAATCATTTAGTTGCATTAGACTCAGCTGATTAAAACAAGGGCTAGAAAAAAAATGTACCTTCTGTAAGAGAAAACTGCCATAAGCAAGAATTTTAATTAGAATTCAGTACTTTGTTTTTTAATATATATTTCAGAGCTTGTCGTCTTCCAGATTTCCTCAGGCACACTGAATTATTTATATGGTTAATTCAATGACAAAACCCTCAACATTAGCCTCACCAAGATATGCTGCTTTTCATAGCACACACATCTGAGTTTAAAGTGGCCAGTTAGCAGCTCTCTCAAACTGTGTGCTGATGAGAAGAGACTGTAAAGGGGGTAATAAAGGTGCTTGGATCTCCCTCCAACAATTTAAGACCGAGAGAAGTCCTGACTTGGCTTTAGCTGAGAAGAAAGAAAGAGGAAATTTTGATGTGATTTAAACTGGCAGCACAGGATTAGCTCTCCATTGCTGTTTGTGGTTCTTCTGAATTCCCAAATCTTTTCAGCAACAAAGCAAATGACTTGGTATTCCTCTTGAAGACTTCACTTCTGCTAATGGATACATACACTTCTGGACTTTTTGTGAATCGTTCCACAAGCTTTTTGGCACACTTAATAATACAGCAAAAAAAGGAAAACGTTTAGGTATTATACACAAGTAGAATTATCTCCTTGTGCATGACATCTTTTAAGATGGCCTTATTATTGTGTTCCTCTTGAATACTATTATAGGGTCTGAAAAGCTCTCAGTAGAGATAGTGATATATTTCTTTGCTAATGTATTTAGAATCTCTCATCATCAGTTTTCCTCCACCACTGACTATATTTCTCATCACGTTCAGGGGACTCAGAATTGTGCTATACCTTTCTTCAGAAAGCTGATGCTTGAGCTACTGTTTGTTTTTCTTTAACTCCTAGGAGTAAATTATCTTCAGTTTCCACTCCTCATCAAATACCTGCAGGTTGTGCTTCAGGTTCAATTCATGACCTGACATCCAGCAGCTTGAGAAAATGCTTTCTGCCCCAGCAGGGAACAATCGTGTTCCCAAAGCCGAGCTCAGGAGCGCAGGCTCGGCAGAGGGCATCCTTACCCTTCACTGGCGTCAGGAGCTGGGGACTTGCAGTGTGCCTCAGTCCTGGAAAATTTTTCTTTTTCCAATAAACATTTCAGACTGATGATTAAAATGGAGGCGGGGAAGGGGGGGAACAGCAGCTACTATGAACCCTGAGGGTAAAAGGGCCTTTGATCACTCTAAGGGCAAATTAGTTAATTTATCATGATCCGATTTTAATTATGTGTAGTATTAATATACCCAAGGTGAAAGAATTAGAGATGCTCTATCAGATTATCAAAAGAGTAGGCCTTCTCTCTCTGCCAACACAGAAATTTTAATTGAGCTCTAAAATTGCATGCAAAACTCTTTCCACAGACATGTTAGTCCACAGCTCAGTGTATCTACTTACCGGGAAGTTTTACCTAACATTTAACCCAAATTTTCACTTCTGTAGCTTCATCCAACTACTGTTAGCTCTGTTGGCATACCTCCTTCAAAACACTTCCTCAGAAGTTCCTGGTGCTAACAAGAAAGGAAGTGCTTTTAATCCTGTTCCACACCTGTTTCTCAATTAACCAAACTGGAAAGCTTTTCTGTACACAGGCTATCCATTATAGCGCTGGCTGTTACGACAAACTGTGAGCACAACAGGGTACTTCCAGAAGCTGCCTTTCAGAAGCTGGATTGTAAATCCTAAAGTGTGGTAAAGTAGAACAAACCTGGCTTCTGTGTAAGATGGGTGTGCCTCTGAATGACTGAAATCCCTTTCTAATGAGGTTTTGAAGTAACCTTACATACAACATTGGATGAACAACAGTCTCGCTTCTCTCGCCCACGCAGGATCCCTGTGCTGCCCAGAGCTCCAACAGTCAGGAAAGCCCTCATCCCTGAGAGCAGCATTTGGAAGAAAGTACTGAAGGTATAGCTTCAGCTACTCACTGAGTGCTTGGTGGCCCTTCAGAACCTGTGAATACTGGTGGATTACTGATGCTCTGACTTCAAACCACACGTTGCTTAGAGCAGAGTTGACCTAGGGTGCTCCAAGATGGAAATCATCCTGGAAAAACAACAAGCTTGTCCAGTTCCAGTGTACATATGGATATCTATGCAGCAACTGCTGCCTTTTAAACCATGGAATTTGCAGCCACTGAATTTCTGGCTTTTGCTTCTCCACAGGTTACAAGAGCCTGCTATTTAGTTTACATGTCCCGTGAGGGCAGTGTAAGGATAAGCTGGCTAATGTGTGTAAAGGCGATTAGAGGCTGACATGAAGTTTTAACAAAATCACATACAAGCACACTCATTAGCTCTTGTCAAACTTATATAATATCTAGTTTTCCTACAGATTTTATACTCGGGTCTACATGACTCACTTTGGCCTCCATCCACAATAGATTTCAACTACTTATTACATTTAATGTTCAAAATCTGACTATTGTACAGGCTCTGGGAAGGTATTTTCTGCACCAAGAGTATTCTGGGTATTTATATTGAGAACTTCATAAAATCTTTTGTCTGAGCTGAATTAGAGACCCCTGCTGAGGCAACGCTTGTTGAGGCAGGCTAAATTACATGATTTGCTTTTGTGCTGTGAAATACTTGTATTATCTTAAATGTCACGAGCCTGATGCAATATCAAGTTGCAGGATTTGTAATTTTCTAAAAGCATTTTTTTTCTAAATGTTTATTGCAGGAAGACACTTTTCTTTTCTTTCTATTTTCTTTCTGTCTAATTTTAGAGACGAGTTTCCCAAGACAACTCCAATAAACAGCCTTTCAATCAGTCAAGTGCACTGTCCTGACAGTGAACTTCTCTAGAAATGTATTTTTCTCATGAATTGAAGAGAATTCATACTGGAGCAGATAGCTGGCGTTCTCTCATTCATTATCTTTAATGTATTGTGCCAAGCAGAATTACTGCCAACTGTACTTCTCGGTGGCGTTACAGCTATACAGTAACAAACTGAAGGGCAAAATTTGCCTTCTGAGATATGCACAACTCTCTTTGGGAAGCCAAGTGGAAATAAATTAAAATGTATTTTAAAAAGAATGTCCTGTTTTGCATAACAAACAAGTAATTCCTCCTTCTATTTAGCTTTGCATTCTATACTGCTATGGGCTGCTTCCTTTCCTTCACCACTCAACTTTAGTCCAGATAATTACATTTTGAGCAGAAATGAGATCTGTGAAGTGATATAAGCTGCGATTGCATTTAAGCTGTTGATTTTTTTTTAAACCTGCCTGCACCTGTCCTCTCCATCCTAATCAGATATGAAACAAACCAATTTAGCAAACTGTTGGTTAGTTTCTGTTTTCCCTTCTCTGAGATGATATAATTTAACTGTCTTGTCAATAAAAATAATAAACATGGGTAATTTTGAACAGATGCAAAAGGTTGGGGAAAAGAGATAGAAGGAAAGAACATCCTAGAAGGAGCAATCTCGTTGGGCAACATGTGTGTCTGCTAGGGCTGCTTCTGCAGAGCCCAGAGATCTTACTTAAATATTTCTCTCAGGACAAAGAACCCTCAAATATGAGCTCCTGCTATCAACTGCACCCAGCATCAAATGAAACTATTCTTTAGAAAAATGATTTTTGCTATGCATTATACTGTCCATTTTACTTGCAGGCACTGCAAGGTCTAAGGTGAACTCTAGTTAAATATACACATTCATGAAGAATGTTTCAAGATACTAAAAATATTTTTTCAATTTAAGAACAAGCAAGTTACCATTAAATAGTTATTGCAAAAAGATGGGTATTAATAGCAACTGTGGTGATTTACTTATGCAATATGTAAAAAGAAATAGGAACTTAACAAGGAATGTACGTTCTCCCATTCCTCAAAATATCATTTCTAATTCCTTAATTTCCTAAAATAAATCCATAGTGAATTAAATGGGTTATACATGTCTATTGGGGGGATTATACATTGTAATCACAATTATAAGTCTTAAAATAAAGCCATTTCTAATCCGTCCAAAAGATGCTTAATAATTATTAGACTGCGGAGGGACTGATTAAGGGAAGGGATTAGATTTAGAAGTGGTCAGAGTGAGTAAATGACATAAACCAAACATGTTTTGGCAAACAGAAGCATTTTCCAATTTAAAAAGATCTTAAAAACTAGTCAGTGCCAACCCCTTACCTGTCAGCCAGGCTTCCTCCTTCTAGATAAGTAAATGAACAGGTAAATAAGAGACACTCGAGTTTTTTTCAGTAAAGTAGCCTATGCACCATAGTGACCCTGAACAGGTTCATAATGATGACCTAGTTAAGCCCATATCCAGGCTTGACATGTGATGGTATGAGCAAATACATGAGAATTTCCCAGTGCTATCTCAGATCAAACACAGTTCTACTTGAACAGCCACCAGAGGGAAAAACAGCTTTGGACTCTCTCGCCTGTCTCTGCTCCAGAATCCCTTTTTATTTGAGTAATACACACTGACATCTCATTTAAAATGAAGATTTGTAAGTCTCAACAAGACAGGGACGCATCTGCCTCTTCTAGGAAGAAACCAACTAAAGGGCATTAATCTAAAATTGAAAGAAAATATTAAGTATAATCTTTCATTTTTTTCTCTTTTTGAACTATAGCATGGAGTTCGCATCCTGGCAGATAATAAGACAAAACAGGACAAATGGGAATCCCTTTGGAGTCAGTGGCAATGCTCTCCTTGACATCCATGAAATGAAGACTTGGCCTAAAGCCTTTGAATCTGATTGTGAGACACAATTGCAATAAGAATGGATGAACAGTGAAAGTGCTCCAAAATAAGTTAAATCTGCTGCCACACGGGGAAGAAGGGAAGATGGAAAATGATAGTTCCATTTCAGTGACACGCTGAAGCAACTGTATTTTGACAACCTGAATAGATGGTCAGAAAGGAAAGAAGTTCAGCTGTCCAAATAAGACCTCATTTAGGTAAAAATTGTATTTTTAGCTATGCTACTGCCTTGTGCAAGGACAGCTTGCATCTTCAGTACTACTCCAGACTTGCAATGCTGGTAACCGAGTAGCAAATTAGTGCGTTATTTTGCTGCAAATAACTTTGTTTTGGTTTCAAATGCAGAGTGACTGGGAGAAGACGTGATTTCCATGACTTTCAATAAACTTTCACTTTATGTGAAACTTGGGGTTCTGGTAACTAGCTGAATCTTTAACTTTGATTCCCATAGTACAGCTTTCAGTGCCATCTAATGGGAAAACTTAATCCTATCTGCCGCTTTATATACACAGTCACAATTACATAGACGTGCATGTTGAAGCACAGAACACACATTCCTTCCTTCCTCCCTGATCTCTCACACTCCTGTGGTCTCCTCTGTGTTAGCATTAATAAACATACATGTCACAGGACGTGTTTCTGGCCAGATGTGTAGTGAACCAGACACATAAAGAGTAGTACAGCTCAAGGTAAAGGCAGAACTGGACTCTAAGGTACTCAATTAAGTATTAAGTGCTGAACGTTATATTTGGATTTGACTATTATTGTGGCTCTTAGGACTGACAATGTAAACTGTTAGGAATGACAATCATAGAATCATAGAATGATAGGGGTTGGAAAGGACTTTTAGTGATCATCTAGTCCAACCTCCCCGTGCAGAAGCAGATCCTACCTAGATCAGGTTGCATCCTTACAGTACGTATTGGAAAGGACCCCATATCACCTCAGACATCTGGAACTCAAAATAGAATCAAGAAAATGGAAACAGCAAAAACCACCAAGGCATAAGAGGGACAGAACAGTTCTGCAGTACCACACAGCCTGTGAGTAACTCAGCCTGTGCCACTTGTACTGTGTACAAAACACAGCACGCCTGAATCAAAGCATTTGTTGGGATGGTTTTTCAGGTACACCTTGCAAGTATGTGAAGAAACAGCTGAACTGGTGTCAAACATGATGGAAGCTCTCTTACAGAGAAATTCTATAGAAATTAAGGATGAGACTATCAGAGACAAATAATGATTGCTAGATTAAAGTACTGAGCTAAGGTTCAAAAGATAAGAGATTAATTTCTGTCTTTTTCATAAAATCCCTATGTGAAAATGTGTGGATCAAAGGGACTATTCAGGTTGCTTGGACATTGGAACAAGCATAGATTTTGAAACTATCTACACTCCCACAAGAAGCAATGAGGTGCCTCAAGCCTCTGTAAAAAAAAAATGGCTTCAACCTGCAAGCATTTAGAATGATTCAAGAGTCTTCTTAATCTTTCCAGCCTTCCACTAGACCAGTTTTCTCTCAGGCATGACTATGGAAAACCACAAACCATGCACCTTGCATAGAAATGCTGATTAACGTTATAGCCTGTTGCATGGCGTATTTGTTCTGTGTATTCTTTGACTTTGATGAACTAATCCTTGACTTAGAGAAACTAAATTTTAGAATTCTACAGTTTTAAATGAGGATGAACAGCTGAACGGTCTCAATGCTCATTTCCCCTCCCTGTTTTCCTGAGTCTCTTACAAGTGCAGAATATTGTCTTGGATAGTAAGTAAACACCTTATTCTGATATTTCTAATAATGTTTTCCAGACTCAGTCCTTGTTTTGAGGAAAATCTGATTATACATTTTCAAATCTTCCTTTCTAATCTTCAAAGCCTGTAAAACTCACAGACCTAAGCAGTCCACCTTTCAGTTTGGGACTTCTGAACAATTTCTACCCCCTGAAGTCTTACATAAAATTAAAGCACTCAATGGCAGTTTCACCCAAGAAGCAGCCATTCGAACAAGGCAAATGTTTCTTTGTGGTTTTAGGAAACACTGTAAAATATTTCTTAACAAGCAAACAACAGATGTACTCTTTAGATTAATTATTGGCCAAAGAACAGTGAAGGAGTCTCAAGGAAGAAAGCTGGGTCTGTTGTTTGATTTTTAATGAAGAGCAGAAGCATGTGAAAAAAGAATCTACATGAGTTACTGAAGACATTGTAATGAAAAGCATAAGAAGGCTACTTCAAATGCAAGAGATGGATTAAGTAATCTTGTTCAGATGGCACAGCTTCTCAGAACTGCTTTCAGCCCAGCATAGCCTAATGCATCATGGAAAGCTCCACAAAATGAGATAAAGACACCTTTGAAGGTATACACAGAACACAAATAACAGAAATATTCCTGGTAAAGGAGAGGGAAAACTGAACAGGGGTATCAGAGCCTTACCATATGACTGTTCAGCACACCACGCTCAGCCTTTTAAAATCTGACACGTGAACTGTGCAGCACAACAACAAGCTACAACCATTTACACAGGTTGTGTACGTGAGAGCATGACCCTGGTCCCTTGCACAGAGGAGAACAAGTATTGCTAAATATCCTGCTCAATCAGCCACCATGTTTGTGCCTACGGACACAGTAAGTTCTGCAATTCACAGGCATCAAAAGCCTACAGGAAACAGCTCTAGTGTGCTGCCCACTATGGGCTTCAGTGGGATGTGGGGTGGGACTGAGTCTGTCCGCTCCCAACTCAGGAGCTGTGGGTCACCGTGTCTCTCCACAAGGCCACAGCTCGCTCAGTCTCATTTGTTCCAAATGAAACGCAACAACAACACTTGACAACAATGACAGCCAAAGTCTTTCTGAAGGAAAATGAGTCATGAAGAAAGAGTGTATAACCCTTCGTTCTTTAGGGACAGGGAATTGAAAGACTTCTGCTCACCTCCCTCATTATCCTTGTTATCAGCACAGGCAGTTTCCATGGCAACATTGCATCCAGGCCCCCTCCAGCCGGTCTGGCAGACACACTGCCAGCTGTTCTGACCCAGCGTGCACCTCCCATTGCCATTGCACAAATCAGGGCAGCCATCTGGTTGAAGAAATGGAGAAGGTAAGTACAAGACACACTCATTCATACAGCCACTCACACTTTTGACAATATTACTGTGCAAACAAAAAAGTTCGCTCCTGCTGGTAGGACAAACTCTCCTGGTCCAGAGCCAGAGTCCTGAGGTGCTGAGGCAGGGCAAAAAAGGGGGATATCTCAGAGACATGGGGACTGAACTCAAGCCAAAAGGCAGGAGGAAACCTACCATCATCCACTGTACGTGTTTTAAGAACTCTGCAAAGCTTCAGACCTTGAGTTGATGGAAATTACAGTCCGATGACAGAAGATCACAGCCTTTTATTTTTCCCTCTGTACTTGTGTGTACACATGTATGAGTGAGAATGTCTTTTTCAACATGCATGTCAATGTTCAGAGTGCCTTTTGCATTGTGCATTGCATAATTCTCCACAGCTTCTCTAAACACAAAGTTTAAATAAATAGTTTTGAAAATACTTTCCTACTTTAACAGTCATTTTAAGAGGCTTATTCAGCACTACACTGACTCATATTCCATTGTAACAATTTATGCTTTCCAAAAGACACATTAGAAGAGATATTTCACAAAAGTGTATGTTTTGAATTGCTTATGGATGTGACGTGACTCACTGTATAGCAAGAGCTGGATTAGGAAGAAAAATAATAACTAAGGTGCTTATATGTTCTAACAAAATGTCCAGAGGTAATAGAATATCTTGACTGCTTTTTAAATGTAAGGTTATTTTGGCAAGATGTATCTTAGCCATAAAGAATTGTGCTTACTTTTGCAGCACAGGTAATGTATTTTAAAGGCATGTATTTTGTCTCTTACATTTGTCAGGTTTGTTTGGATGACCAAAATAATCATGTTTGAAAGGAGGTATCGCACTGTAGGACAAATTATTTGTTTTAAATCAAAACCAAATAGCAATTGTCAATATCCACACACAGTTGGCATTATACGGAATATATATTAAATCACTGAAGCAGTTTGCTTTGCAGCATATGAGCAAGATGAAAACATGAACAGTAGGGAGCTAGCAAAAAATCTCTGAAAAGTTTTATGTGCAGCTGGGGATTAATGGACATGACTTGGTGTTTAGCTTAAAGAGAGAAGCAAGCATCACCGGTATGGACGTGACGTTGCTAGGAAACACTACGCTACCTCTACAGACTTTAACTGTGGCCTTCCAAAGTTAGACGTTGTGTTTCAATAACATAAATATCAGAAAGAAAGGGAAAAAACCTCAACTGACTACAATAAAATTCAATTACTTTAACAATTATGTCTTCCCTAAAAGAGTTAATGATGTATTAACTTTCAAAACAGCTTTAAGTAATGGACAACTATTTAGATATTTTGCTTGGTTGTGTGTTTCTGTACGTGTGTGTGTGCATATGTCCATTACTTCTTATGCCTGTCTTACTTCCAGCAAATCTTTACATAGCATTATAATCTGTTAGACCAAAATTTGTCTTAATGGCCTGTTGATCAACTAGATGTCAGTATCATTTGATCTATTAATAACAAGTTTTCTTCTAAAAAGATTTATATTTCGGGATGCATTGATTTTCTCTATTTAAACCTTCCAGCATGTGCATGAGCACAGTTAAGTACTAATGAACATGCTCTATACACACAGCATTTGCCCACAGCTAATGGGCCTCAATGCCCTTCAATGGCTTTTGACAGTGGACAAGGCCATAAAGTGTCTAACTGAGAGGCCTTGAGAGTCTCAACAAATGCTCAGTGCTCACAGCTGGACGTATGGTCTTTGCTGGAAATGCACACTGCACGAAGCATATCCTAACACTAAGTGCTTTGTTCAAGCTTGCTTTCATTCTGCAGGCCTAGCTCCCACCGAGCTGTGTATTACTCCCTGGCTATCTTATGAATTCACTCACAGAGTAAGGTAGTCAAAGAGAGAGTAAGACAGTCACAGAGGGAAGGGCTATCAATATCTAACCTTAAGAAATAATCTGCCATGATATGAAGCTCTCAGTCACAGCACAGCAAAGGGCCCTTCACGCTAAGCAGACAGGTTGCTACTCCTGGTGTGTAGAGAAATTCTGTTCACCTTTTCTCTTACAGCATACTTAATGGAAAGTGTCAAAAAGCTAGCTTAAAGAAAGTGCTTGTTTAAAGTGCTGGATTCACAACCTATTTATTCACAGAACAGGCAGAGCACTGGCAACAGCAGTTCAAGAGTCTCACTTTTCTAACAATGTCTCTGCACATGGTGCTGCTGCTAGAGGTAAAACACTGCAGCTGTCCTTCTCTCAGCCTCCAACTTCCCTGTAGCTGAGAGCTTTAATACAGGCATCTATGCATTTACCAGCAGAACAGCAAGAAAGATTTCAGTACTTCTTGCAATGTTACATCGGGAATCTGTGACTGGCATTGGGAGGGATCATCAGTGTCAGAGAAGGTTTAAAAATCAAAATAACAAAATTCATTCCTCTCCACACCACAGACAGACAAGAGGCCCAGCATACATGTAAACTGAATGCTGGAAGGCACTAATGAAGAAAAAGGAGGAAATAAAGACATTATATCTGTGGACCTAACAATGATGTAAACTGTTGTTTTGTACCTATGAGATCCCAAAACACTTTTTAGCTTTTCCACTGAACAGAACATTCTCTATTATCCCACAGTTCTAGAACACCAAGGCTAGAGTTTAATGCCTGAATTTATTTACTATCTCAGTTTGTTTTCCAGCTAGCCAACTAAACTGGAGTAACAGAACAAATTCATTAATGCATTCCATGGTGTTTCTTGCTTCTTTTTGTTCAAACAGGCAGTTACATTCTTAACTTGCTGCTAGTTTAAAAAGCTCATTTCTTGGCTAGTTAGTATCAGTCCGTATCTACAGGAGGAAATAGCATAAAAATGCTGACTCTCATGGATCACAACAAGGGCTTGACGATACCTCTCAACTTGTTCGATTTGATAAGCACAGACTCAGCAAATTTATCAGTTTCAATGCACAGGGAAATTTGCCCACTACATATCTACATTGCTTCTCAGCACTTGAAAGCTCTTCTCCTACATTTCCTCGACTTCTCCATTCATGGGTTTCATCTACAATGAAATTATAGAGACTAAATTATAAGGTGAATAACTAATTTTTTGAACTCATCAAACCGTTTTTCAGTATCTCAGCAGTATACAAAAAATTCTAACCCAATATTGGGTAAATTCTGCAGAGAGTTCCTTTTTATTCCACTGGTATATAAATATATATATTCCCATGGTATATAAATACACATGTACTCAGCTATTCAGCCATACAGAGATTTTCTCTAAAATTTTTCTTTAATACTCCAAGCAAAACATTTTAAGTGAATCAAAATACAAAGCCACACTGTCCAATTAGTTTGTGATTTCAGTTCAAGCCTTAAAAATCTGCAGAATTCTCACTTATGGGGGGTCAAATCATTCTGGAAAAGCAGAAAGGGAAAGGGCACCCAGGGAAAGAGAAGTTTAAGATATCTTGGGTTTTTTTAAAGTTTTCAAACTTTGAAGGAATAGGAGGGCTCTTAGTATTATTAAAGGGAAAAGGGGCATAGAAGAGATGGAGTGAAAAATGTAAAATCTCTCTAGGCGATAACTTGTAACCGTTTAAGAGAAGCTGACTGTTTTTAGCCTCTACTCAGGTCATAAATGGACAATTAGATATAAATCAAGAGGTTATATCTTCTCAGTCCTCCTGATCCAAACTGTCTATCAGCCATCTATCCTCCAAACAGTATCTTTAAGCAGACAGAATGGGTTCCCTCCATCTCCCATTTTGTCACACATTATAGCCTGGAATATAGTATTTCTTGTTTATCTTCCCGCTTAACCTCACTTTACAACACACCCTTATCCACAGCTCACTGACAGTCAGTAGGGTCTTTTCCTTGACTTGAACTGACACAGGACCAGGTGGTCCTATGGGTGAAGATGCCCTGCATTAAAGAGCTTGTTGTACTGCACAGTGTTTTCTTGCTCACAGGATACACATGAGTTTCAAAGGGAACATTTACATCTTCCTTTTCTCATTACAGCTGTTAACTACAGAACTGCAGCAAACAGAAGTAATCTGGGATATGATGGTACCTACAGAATACAGAGTAATTTCTTAAAAGCAGTAATGATAATAAGTTTGTTTAATTTGGATTTGAGAGAATAATCACTGCTTTCATATTTTCTGTTCATTCCTTCAGTGAGTTTCTGGTGTGCTTACAGCTATCTAAAAAATAATAAATGAGGTACATAGAACGAGGTACCTAGCAACATTGAAAATGAAATTATGCTTTTGATTTGCTATTGTTAGTTTTTAATCCTTCAATTCCCAAGCCTGCAAGGCTTAGTTAAAGCCAAAGAAAGGGCATTCAAATAGAAGTGGCACATAGTACTACGGTAGGCACCCATAAATTATTTTCTAAAGAGTAATATTTCAACTAAAATAAACTCAAATCCAAAACATGTCACAAAATGTACATCAATGCAATATAGTATTGGTTGAGTGGGACATGTGGCCCCTTTGAGGGAGTTTGCACAGTTCCAGAAGAGGCTAGACAGCCATGCAGAAACACTAGCTCAGGTCTTCAAAGCAGGATAGGAATACAGACTGACAAATTGCTAAGAATTAACCTGGTCTTTCAGTGCAATAAAAAGTTCACTTTCACTGCTCAAGTACCATGGCAGTGTTGCTCCTGTTTCCAGAGAGTGCTCACAGAGCAGGAGATTCAGTGTGGCACTGAAGCATTTGTCACCATGGTGCTTTGACAGGCTTCCTTGATGCTTTTTGTTTTCAGAGAAAACATAATTTTAAAACCACCCAATACCTTAAATATTTCTTTATGCCAGCTCTCAATCAAAAGAGTGAGAAATAACTATTAAAGTTAAGTAACTGTTAAAGTAAACTATTAAACAACTACTTGCACATGTGTTGGAGGAGATGAACACACACGTGAGTTAAAACTGAAGACTATGTCACCTAGTTTTATTTCTTCAACAGGCTGAAAAAAAAATGGAAAGGCCAAGAAATAAGTTTCAAGAATCCTGAATCCTGATTTCCTCCACTCTAATACTGTCTGGCAGGCTGACAGTTACGAATGTTAAATAAGGTTTCTTAAATTGCCTGGGATACCTATGTCTTAACAGAATTTCCTTCTAAATTCTATCTACTATTTATCTATGCAATTCTGTCTTTCACAAGTAAAGGCAGGAACTCAGAGAATATCCTGCTTTACAAACAAAATAGGAAAGTGAGAGAAAAACAGGTGTGACTTGAGAAGAAAAATGAACTTCACACAAAGGGGAACTGCTGGTATTAAAAAGGAGGTCTCCAGAAAGTCACCTGCATCTTGCTGAAGAAAAAAACACTCAACCTTATTAAAAAGATACAGGTGCACACACACAAATCAAAAAAGACGAAGGGAAGCTCACATTGCAATAGTGAGCAACATTATTTGTTCTATGGGCTAAGGAGATGATTTGCTGAGATTCTGAGCAAGAGCTAAAATTTTACCCTAGCAGCACATTGAAGTTACACAGTGTATTCTTTTCAAATAAGACTCATATTCAACACCTTATATTCATATACCAAATAAAAAGATACATAAAAGGTGCAGTAAAAAGTGTATTTAGGATACCTGGCTCTGTCAAATTAATCTTGCTGTAACAAAATCCATTTAGAATATAATTCCAGGTGAAATTGTATTCATAAAACCACTATAACCTTTTATTGTATTAATGTTTCTGATATTGGATACAAGGACTGCCATGGCCCTTAGTAATATGTAACATCATTGCTGAGAGAGAAGCCTTCTCAAGTTAGATTTATCTCTAAAATAACATCTATATAAACAGTTTAGAGACAGTGTAATGGTAAAATGACCTATCAGACAGGATGTGTAAATTCAGTCAATTGAACAATAACAAGCAAAACACTGACCTCATGTTTAAAAGGATAGATAACCTAATTACAATGTAATAACTAAAATTCCTACATTAATCACAGTGTTACAGCAGGCACTTTTAGTCATTCATTTATAAAAATGAGGATTCACCCAGTAATTGCTACTCAACTTCCTTGCACACAAAGCAATTTGCTTTTTTATTATTCAAAGTATATGGCAGTCATAGCTTCTCAAAAATATGCACTTGAACTTCTTTTGAGTCAATGTTTTGGTGAAGTGTTGATATGCTTTTAGATGGTAACTGTGAAGCTTCAGGAATCTCCTGTGTGCTCATGCACAAAGTATTGCCACATTTCTGTATTCTTCACCCATTCTACACTCTCTGTGTCACAGGGAGAGGCAAAGAAGAAAAAGTACAATGTAGTTCTTATATTAAGTGACATCTGGCAAAAAGATATTTGATATTGTGCTGTCAAACCTCAGGTATTAGTTCTCAAAAGCTCAGTTTCATAGGGCTAACTGAAATCTATAAAATTCAGTATAAATGACCTATTTTTTCCCTATTTCAGGCAGAAAACAATGTAAAGCCCTAGTTTTACTATTGTTAATGGCTAAAACAATGTATGAACTCAGAATTATACCCAATTTACTGAAGTACCTGTAGTATTCTATTCTAACTTTGCAGGAAAGCATGAACTCAGCGGGTTTTAGAAGTTTTTCTAGTTTCTATACAGTTTGCATAAAAAAGCCCAGATAACAAAAGGTGCTGCTACTCCATCCCCTGCTCCCAGGCAGACCAAGCTTGTCAGTGGAGATTGCCTATTGCCATACTTCTCCAAAGTTGAGCCCAATTTAATGATGTTGTGAGTGCAGCTTGTATAAAATTAGAGGTAAGCCCTTTCCTTCACGTGCTCAGATGTGAACTTCTAAAATCCCTGTATACATCCAGATGCCACAATGGCAGGACGCAATTTCAAATATTCCCAATTTAAAACTGCTGGTATAATAAGTACAAGCACAGGCTTGAAAAGGTCAGAATTATTTGCTGCTACCAAGGCTTTGTCTGGTAGTAGAGAGCACTTCCAGGTCTCTTAATTGACTGAAAACTTTCAAGTGCGGCAGATGTCCTTTCCCTGATGGGTCAACAGAGGAGATCTATATTGTCACTGGCTAGAGCTTTTCACAAGTCACAAATGCTACTCAGCATCTATATAAAACATAAATACTTTATATTTTAAAGGAAAATTGCAATCACTAGCTTTGCTGCTCAGAAAATACTTTTAGGCAATATTATTTGTTGTAACAAAGTTTCAGTGCAGAGGCAGCGAAAGTAAACCATAAGCCAAGTTAAATCATCTGTCTTCTGGTAAGCTCAGTGTATAGACACATTAAACATAACCACATTAAGGTAATTCTTTAGGACTTGCATAGACCTAAAACTATCCTACAGACAAGGAAATTTGTAATTAGGCAGGAAACATTGTCCTTAGTGCTCATACATCTGAATCTAGGTCTCTAAATCAGATTTAGTAACAACAAAATTGTTTCTATCCTTCTGCAAACGATGGCCTTCCGTGAAATGATCATAAGGCAAAGCTTTCAAACTCTGGTAAAACCCCTTGAATTATAAACTGCTGCTGGTGGTTTTTCAGCCCTTCCTGCCTCCTGAGGCAGCCACAGATAACTTCACCTGTCTGGAAGGCAACGAATCACTTGGAAATGGAGGGTTCCTTTCATCAGACTGGCATAAGCCTGACAGTCCCACAGAATAGCAAACCTTGGATACATTAATTCTAGCCAAATACCATAGCTTCAAATTTCCCATTTCCAAACATTTTAATAAAGTCCTGCTGAAACAAACATAACATTCTACATCTAATGCAATTTGAGATTTTTGGAGAAGACACTCACAGTTCTCAATTCAGTTATTAACTTCAGAATACCTTTACAGCTACTTTTCACAAATCCTCCATGTAGGACATGCAGGAGGAATGAATTCCTTCACTCTGTAAATAAGAACTTACATATATATAAAAGGAAATAAATCACATATTATCCACTTGTGCTCCAAATACAAATTGCATTTCTTTGACCATAACTCCTTTACTATAAAAACAGCTTGACAAAGCAGAGGGGCTTAAGTCAACCAAAATGCTCTAGTAAGCTAAGCCAGCATTTACAGTGGCCAAACAGCACTGTTTCCCCTTATGCCAGTACTACTTAACAGTAGCTTACACCAGTATTTCTAATCCTATTTGAATTCAGGGATATGAGGGAATGGGATGTGTGCAGCAGGGCACTGCAATGAGAACAAGCCGATGTTATATGCTACTTAGCTTGCTCAATATGCTACAGAAGCTGCTTAGCTGGGACACTGAGTGATGGATGAGTAGCAGCCTATCCAATGCACAATAAAGAGGGATGGAGAAAGCCTGCCTTAAAAATTATAGGCCTGAGTCTGGTGTCTGACCTCGTAACTAACCTATCTTTAAGGAAGAGGTTGGACTAGATGACTCCTGACATCCCTTCCAAACTGAATTATCTACGATTCCTTCAGTTTTAGAGCTTTATAATTCATAATTCTCAGGGTAGGGAATCCCAGTTTTCTCAAGTGTTATTAAAATATAATTACTTGCATCAGATATTAATGTCTGCATAGAATTTATAATTTAGCAATTAACTTCCAGGTATGCAAATGCAGATCCTGTATAAGTGTGTAGGTTATCTCTAACAGAATACATAAGAGCTTTAACATAAGTACACATTTTCCTCCATTACTGTGCAATGGATTACTATGTTCTGTGAGCAACTTGGTACAGAATATTGGAACCCCTTTCAGATGAAAATTTATATATATAGAGATATATTATCTTTGCTGCTGATCTTCCTGATGTATTAATTCCATGGATTCCACTAAATGGCTATACACTGTATGGTTTCAGACTACTGAGTCCAAACATTTCAGGTGTCCCAAAGGAAAATAAAAGCACTGAAGAAAAGCTTTAAAAAGCATCAGCATTATGGGACAGTTTGGAATGAAAAAGGACTTGATAATATATACTAACTGCTTCATGTACCCCTTCTGGTGTGCATTGATCCTAAACATTCATGGCAGTAAAATATGATTGGAAGTGACAAAAAGTAATGGATATTTGAATATGAAAAGAAATGTATCTCACATGTTTGTTAAAGCTGGAATTTATGGAGTATGAATATGCAGAAATGTAAAGGATGAAATCGTGTTCACGACACAGGAGCAGTATTCTGCCACACAGGCAATGTATGTACAACCAAATTCAAATGCATAGACAATGCATTCTGAGTTATGTATTTGTGTATGTTGAGCTGTTTGGCAGATGTAGGATAGAAGATGAATATTTCACTACATAAAATGTATTTTAGAAACATGCCTTTAATTCTAAAGTGTTAGGCATCCGTTCTGCAACACTTTCCAATATACATAAGCTTCATGAATATCATGCAGCTCTCTATTTTTTATATCAACCAACTGCACAAATAACTAATAAAAGCTACAGAAAGAAAAATGTTGATTTCAAAAATGAACTGTTTTAAATCCCAGACGCACAAACTGTAGGACAGCTCTCTTTTACTCCTTCTTTATCTGTGTAAGTGGTAAGGCAAAAAACCCCATTATCCTTCAAACATAGCCAGTTACCTTGGTATTTAAATACTAAATAGATCTGAGAAATTGATTTTGATCTACTAGGGAGATCACCATCACTATTTCAACCCCAAGAAAGCCAAAAATATTTAATAAGCACTTGAAAGAAATTTGAAAGCAGAAGGACTCTTTAAGCTCTGCTTGCTTTACATTAAAAACATTTACTGTCAGGCAACTGGTAACTCTGCCCCTCCCAAAGCCTCACTAGAGGTAACCTTAATTCTCTAGAACAAAGAAGTCTTTCTGCTTATAGATGAGTGTTTTTTTTCCATTTCTCTGTTGAAGCCATTAGAAGCACCAACTAGGCTTTTAACTTGGTTGTCTTGCATCTATATTTGACAATTTTTAAGCCATGCTGGGATAGGTAGTGATGTTATTCCTTATAATAAGGTCTGTTTTCTAGAAACACTTCTCTTGGGAAGAGAAACATCATATCTAAGTGAATTGGAGATGCGGCTGAGAAATCTAGAGATTGCTCCCCATAGAGAAGAGACTGGAGGCAGGATAAATCCCATAACCATCTCCTGTAAGGATTCGTTGTCAGGAAATGGAAAACAGTGTCTTGCAGAACTAAGGCTCTCAGGCCCGTACTTTTTACAAAGCTGAGGGAGGTAATGGTGTGGCTAGAGGAATCTCTACCTTTGAAACGTAGTCCCCCAGCAGCAGCCACACCGGTAAGCTGGGTTCATGCACAGAATGAGCAACCTTACTGCAGATATGAACTATTATTTGAAATTAAGAGAGAGCTGCCCAATGTTGATTCAATCAAACCTGTTACTGATAACCTCTACAAGTCCCCTTTGGATCTGACTTCAGGAAAGCTGCAAGCTAATGCTTAGGCATCTATATAGATGTTTTCATTTCCCCTTCAGCCCTCTAGCTACATATGCAAGGGTAACACAGTATGTACATTGTTTAGGCTTCTGGTTAACAACTATCTCTGTGGAGGAATTATGCAGAAGCAGTGAGTGCAGACCTCACTGCTTAAGAGCTTACACAAGCTTAACATTTTCTACAGTATAACACTCACCTATTATTTCCTCCAAGCAACTGTTGCCCTCCCAGCCTTCACAAAGTGACCTTGACTCTAACAACCCCATTCTCTAAATAAGGAAGGCTTTCTCCATTTTAAATCAATATTTCTGAATTATTTGGAGGGGGGAAAAAAAAGGTTCAAACATTCACGGACACAATGAAGATATATATGGATTGGCTTCATGATAAAGACTCAATTAATAACGATCCAAGGGAGGCAGTAACAAAAAAGCAATTTTACTCCTAGTTTCCAAAGAAGCCAACAAAAAAAAGACTGGATCTAAAAATCTGTGTCACTATGTGTCCCCCAATTCAACTATCTATTAACAATGCTGCATGGTGAGCAATGTCAACCTTCATTTTGTACTCCTAACAAACTCCTAAGCAGTGATTTTCTGTTGTAAGTCTGTAACATATTTTCAAGGCAAGAAAAGGCACATTACCTGTACTTTTTGTGTACTGTTATGAAATTACTTGGGAAAAAACAGGTAAAGAGTAGAATTAATTAGAATCTGTTAATATTTTAACAAATTCAAGTTGTTCTTTCACTTGTCAGCAAGAAACAGTGATCCATGGCTTCCTGCTTTCAGTAATACTTTTCCTGTTCAAATGCAAACAATTCTGCAATTTAAAAATAAAAGAGGGAAGAAGGAGACAGAGATCCAACTTCTTTTCCTATAACTGCTTAATTCTTGGCACAGCATCTTCCATTGTAAAACACTAAGCTATAATGTTAATTCCTCTGTTAATTTCAGGGAGAAGTGATCTGTAACCCAACATATACACATTTTGCTTTGCTTTATTAAATGGAAAGCAAATAAGTCAGGCCAGTTTATATTTAAAATGTGCTAGAAAGTGGATGGCAACATGCTGCATTAGGAACTCTGGTATCCCCAGTGATTAAAACCAAAAGTCAGCTCTCTCATCTGTACTAATGTGTCTCTGGTTTTAGAAGAATCAGCATCTTCTGGGACATTGAAGAGTTTGTTTTTGTGTATGCTGAATTTACAAAAATAACTTCAGTGCTGTTCCTGAGGAACTCCTTCCATGAGAAGTTTAGCAATGCCTTTTGGTTCCTAAGAATTGGAAAAAGATCAGTTTTTGAAGCAGTAGTACTTTAAAGATCAATAAATCACTGTATTCTAGATAAATATGTTATTCCTAAACTGATCTCTCTATTTTTTTTGTGTTAATTTCTTGTAGATATCTGTCCTCTTAGTATCAATAATCAGTAATCTTAGTATTACAGCCTAAAATCACAACCCAGTATTATTTTTCACTATAATCTGATTTAGTTTTTTTTATTAATAACAATTGTTTTTCATTATGATTACACCATTGTATTTTCTTAGATAACAAAGCTATTATATACCATTGCTCTTCAGAACAGGGACTGCTTTTTCATGCAGTGGGATTCTTTAGCTTAGTTGCTCCATGCTCTGAAAAACTGACTATTTGATGGCAAATTAAAACGTATGTGGTCTAGATGCATTATGAACCTCACTCATTTGTCACACTTGTGAACAATTTTATTCTTTCAACATTTACCTAAAAAAAAAAAAATCTCCTCTGCCATTTGATAATTAACTGGAATTAATACAGATGAAGTTCATCTTTACATAGGTTTGTAAAAATGAACTAAAACATTGAAAGCGTATATACTTTTTAATTCTATGAAAGCTCCTGCAGGGGGATTGGACCATACGATCTCTAAAGGTCCCTTCCAACCCCTACCATCCTGTGATTCTGTGAAAGATTAACTATCAGCTGGTGTAGTTCAGTCTACTCTACTCACTCCAGAACATTTAGAAAGAAATACTTAAACCTTTCCTTGCAGCTATTTTGTGTGGTATCTTATTTTATAGCTTTCTAAAAGCAGGCCGCTGACTACTGATGTTAAGCTGATGAATCTGCTCCACGCTGGACTGTAAAAGAACCTGTGAACAGAATCTAAAAATAATACAATGAGTTTAGGAAAGAGCAATAAATCCTGACACTCACTATCAGTTTCTTAAAATTATGGCTCCCTATTTACAGAATGTAGGAAACCCACAGTGTTTCAAAAGGCATTATGCAAGAGAAAAACCAAATGTGTTGGGTAGGGCTTAGGTGCCATTATGCAAACCATGTTTGAGAGAATGTAGAAACTGATTTACACTTGAACATCTGACACTCGCTGCATGGCTCCCAATAATCAATGAGACAGCACAAGAAAAGGCAATGAATCCCAGATGTTAGACATCGGTCATGGGCCATAGAATTGGCAGATTACAATAAGATGGGAATTGTATGTTTAGTAGAATGAGAGGGAGAAAAAGCTTTACATGGCTAAGCAGACAGCCATGTCCCCTCTGCCTGAATTTTCATTAGGGATAATGTTATGATCCATGTCACGCTGAAGTCTTTGTGAAAGCAGAAGTTGCTACTTTTCCATGAAAACTGCTTTACTGTTTAAGAGAGGTACTTGTTCAGAGTGAAATATTTAAGTGTGTAGCACACAGTCCTAAGGATCAGCTCCTAGCTTTAAAAATCTTCAAGGAAGAGCCAAACCTAATCCTGTTATTGAATGAAGAGAGAATGAGGATAAATACAGCAACCTTAATTTCTCATGTCCCACTTTTCCTTCGGCTTTTAGTTCTCTGACTGTGAATCACTGCTAGATTAATGAGACACCAATATTGCTTTGTCTCTATCTCAGCCTGGATGTGTTTTGAATACAGCTGACAGAACGAGATGGACAGACATATGTTAATCAATACTATATCACTGAAAACACTGCACCAGTATATGCTGGAAACAGTAAAAATCTACACATTTAGTAAGAATTTTCCCAGTAGCTACGAATCAGGTAATAATGACCTCAATATTACTTCAACTATCTGCACTTTCAGCACACAGAGATGAACATGGATGATAACCACAGACCTGAATACCTTCAAGAGTACTCACATTTGTTCCTTTTTATGTGTAGAAAAACTGTATCTAAAATGAAATAGCCTGAGGCTACGGGAATAATCTCCAGAAGCGAGGTTATCCTAATAAGCATTTCATACACAAGCAGCTCAGAATAGAGATGGAAAGAAAGAACAAAAGAAAAGATCCTAATAGCATAAATTTTGTAAAAACTTTGTTCAAGAAGAATGGCTCATGATACCTCATAACTGGTACCCTGAACAAGTCTCCACATTCAGCCCTTACGATCTTTTAAAAAAAGCTGGCTAAGGGCTTTTAGTGAAAGAAGGGTGTATCAATATTCAACATCAGTTGTATTTCATCCTCTGTGAGTAGTTACTGCCTAAGATATAACTGTCAGTTTAAAGAGAAAGCTTTCAATAGTTCCATTTTTCCCCCAAAGCCCTAAATAGATCACACAGCAAAATCCTGAACTGACACTTCAGAGATACTACAGAGACCATTTTTTTCCTTTCTCTTCCTGACATTAATATTTTGATATAACAATAAATTAAGAAAATATTAAGTAGGGGAAACAAAAAGCATCAAACATCTTAGAAAGACAAGCTTCTAACACATTCTACTGCTAATTTATTACTAAATTGGCAAGAAGCTGAAAAGGTAAAGCCTTATTTCTGAATTGTTATTCCACAGAGTTTGCAGCAGTCAGGCATTTGGCTTTATTTGCATCTTCAGCATGAAAGATTGTGTGAAACTTGTATTGAAGATACAAGAATCATACCTTAGAGAATGTATAAGCAAGAAGTCAAGTGATTAAGGAAAAGATATCTTTAACAAGAACACTAACAAAAAGCAGATATTGTTCTCTTTTATATTTGTTTCTTAGCAAGTATATTTTATATATATATATA